>JANBPO010009266.1:0-15117 GCA_024336825.1 Amorphophallus titanum
GAAGAGTAGGTTAAAACGACGCGGTCAAACAGTGACCGCGCCATATCAATTTCTCCCAAGAGTTTCAAGGTACTCCATCAAAAGCTGCCTGACACTTGTCGTCCCAATTAAACTTGACTCCTGGCTTGGTAAGCTCGTAGAACGGCCTACACCTTTGTGAATGCTAGAAGATAAATCGGTGAATAAATTATAACCTCTCGATCAATCCTCGAACTTCTTTCAAATTCTTGGGAGGAGTCATATCTTCTATTACCCTCGCCTTGTTGGGATCGATCTTAGTACCCCTCTTGCTAACAATAAAATCCTACAATTCTTCAGATGAAACACCAAATACACATTTCTTGGGGTTCATTTTTAACTAGTATTTTCGTGATCTTTAAAGAACCTTGGCTTGAACCCCAGGGTGTCCGATCCTTGTCCTAGATTTTACTACCAGGTCATCAACGTACACCTCAATATTGATATGGATCATATCATGAAAAATAGCCCACATTGCCCTCTGATAGGTGGCTCCGACATTCTTGAGTCCAAAAGGTATGACCACATAACAATATGTTCCCTAAGGTGTAGTAAATGAAGTCTTCTCTTGATCTTCCTCAGCCAAGCGGATCTGATTATAACGAGAAAAGCCATCCATAAAAGAGAGAGTCTCGTACCCTACTGTATTATCAATTAAAACATCACTATGAGGGAGGGGAAAATCATCCTTAGGACACGCATAGTTAAGGTCCTGAAAGTCTATGTAAATCCTAACCTTCCCATCCTTTTTCATAACCGGGACAATATTAGCCACCCAATTGGGGTAGAGGATGACTCTAAAAAATGTAGCCTTATGAAGCTTATCAACCTCTTCTTTCATATTCAGCTCCATGTGCGGGTGGAAACGTCTTAACCATTGCTTGACTGGTACGAACCGTGGATTAAGTGTTAATCGATGTTCAATAAGCGCAAGATCTAATTCCGACATATCTTCATAACTCCATGCATCTTTTTTTGAAGAACCTGAACCCACATCCATAGCGTGGTGGTTGACCTCCCCTCCCGTGTGTTGTAGCGGGAGAGAGCGGATTCGATCCCGTTGGGTGCCCCTTAGTCCATGCCAAGGGGGGAGCCTCCTCTTAAGTTTGGTGAGAACAATTTGGTTTGATTCGATTGGATTCTTGAAGAACCTGAATGAGTGCCTCTTCTTCAGAGGGCGGCAAGTTTTTGCTGATGAGGACAATCCTAGGATTTTCCTCAATACCCAGATTGATTTCTTTGGTAGGCTCCTCTACTGAGGCAGACGATTCGTCGAATCTCCTCATGCCACTAGGAAAAGCGTCAGCCTCGTCTTCATATTCTTCATCCCCCACTTCGACTGGGTCTTCATCATTGATAATTTCGTAGACACCGAACCCTTCATTGAAAATACTCACGTCCTCACATTCTAAGTCTGGCAGGATGATTGGATCCTTTATAAATTGGGGAATAGTCAAACATGCTTGACACCTCCTGGCTAGCTCTCATAAGAACCTATGGGGAATCGGGTTACCCTTGTCCTTCCTAGTAGCAACTACCCCTGGACTCTTAATACTAGAAGATGAAAAAGATGAACTACTAGCATGATTACTAGACTCTAAGGAAAGGGAGAAAGCGGGTATAGGAGGTGGTACAGAAGAGGTTCCCTCATCGGAGGGATATAGGAGGTTTACTAATGGACCTGGAATGAGCAGCCCTTGGATCAGGGCACACTCAGGAAGGAGATAAGAGGTCTCCTCAATACAGATGAGGGAGGTAGATTGGGGAGTTGGAAAATTGTCATTTTTTGTCATTTTTAAGAATCATAAAACTATGAAGGGGCGGGGTAGAAGATGATAGTGTAGAAATGGAAAGATTAGAGACTTCGTGGATCAGAGATTGATTGATTGATTGCCCATGCGGGGGCATGATGAAAAGTTGAGAAAATTGCTCAATGAATGAAGGAGGAATCGATGGAGTTCGGAAGAATTCTGGAGATAGAGAGATCAAGACCGTGGGTGGTCTGGGAATGTTATTAAAAATCATGGAATATATTAAAGAAATCATAGAGGGATGAATGGAGTTAAGTGAAAAAAGGCCGGCCCACAGCCTGTCAGTAGTGAAACCTTCCTCGAACAGCACGTCTGGCTCCCCTGTATCAGTATAATTACTCAGCAGCTATCTCTTGTTACTAATGATTGCCTACGTCACTATCACATCATGAAGAAGCGGCGGCCATTCTGGATTAGTCTGCATGAACAGTCGACTCAAGGCTATAGCAATGTCATCCATGTCAAACCATCTGTACCACTCGCATTCTGGGTCGTCCATCTTTCTTCGTTTATCTGGCCTTAATGACTCCAAAGCTTTATATGTAACCAACGGGGCTATATGGTGAGCAAACTAGCGTGCATGTACATCTTGGTTATCCAGAACAAAAGTGATTATGGTAGTCTGCTCCCCTATCTATTCAATAGGCCCCTTCACAAAATGTGTATATAAAGTCCATGTGAGCGGCCGCCGATTTGTTTTGAGGGTGGAGCTCATAGTAGCCTAGGGCTCCTCTTGATCTTTCTCAGATTTTTCTCTGTTTGGCCCTTCGTACCCTAAGCCGCCTCGGTGGATGAGCGTTTGACTCGTAATGGGCTTCAGCCTGCCTTGAAGGTTAACCCCCATACCTTTACCTGATTTATAACCCATTCCCATTAAAATGTTCCACCCCGAGATATCCATCATGTTCATTTTTTTCTTTTGCTTTGGAGCTGGAGCTGGCATAGAAGCTGCAGCCTATGGCCTTAACAAATCATGCCGCGGGTCAACCAGATCCAGTACGGATAGCAGAGGCTTATTGTTAGGCCATATGGAAGGTACAGATGTAGCAGAGTGAATGTCGACCGATGGCAAGATGGGCATGCTAGTAACTTTGACGACGCGCCCTTTATGTGGGAATTTCAAGCATTGATGATTCGTAGAAGGTATGTCGTCAAGTACTTGAATATACGGATGGCCCAAAATACCATTAAAGGTTTTGCTCAGCTGGTTCTCTGTTATTACATTTTGGTTGAAGTTTTCTACCATATATTTCTTCTTTGTCCGTGAAACATTTTCCAAGTGTGGGTTCCTTGGATGATAACTTTGCCTGGCCTCCAAGTACAAGTCACATCAAGGCTAAGGAATTCATAACCAGGTTCTAGGATTGGACCAGTTCTAATTGGTTATGTTTCTAGTTGGACACTAACCATTTCCAGGTGTAGGTGAAAGAGGAGAATAATTAGGACAAGTGGAGCTGAAGAAGAGGAGGAGAATAAGGAGTGGAAGATTGGGTGGTGGCTTCAGCAATCCAGTTTTTGTTGGGAACTGGCCACATTGAAGCTGTTCCATGTTGAGTTGCGTATGGAAACTGATAGGAGTAATAGGTAGAGGTGATGAAGAAGAAGCGGAAATGAGGAGAAGCGGAGCTGGCAGTGGCTAGTGTTCTCCTGTCCTCCTCCTCCTCCTTGCTCAGTGCTCGCCACCAGCAAAAAAGAGGAGGAAAAGGGAAGATAGACGTATTTGGCATGATGGGCATATGACAAGCTGGTAGTGGTATGCTAGTTGTCAACGATGGCTTATGCTTTTTCCTTGTGGTGTGTGTGTGCAACTTGATGGTTATTTAAAAGAATGCAACAATTACAGATTGACCTATGCACTAAAAATGCATCTCTGTCATTTTTGTTACAAATTAACCTATGTAAGTGTACAAATCGATAGTTGTTTGTAATTCCTTGCTTCAAGGCTCTATGTTGCCCATGTTTCTATTGCATGAATTTAGCTCCATTTCATTGACAGCTGGTCATTACAATTTGTTCAAGACTCTAACCTTCAGATTCTCATACTGTTATACAAAAACCAAGCATGTTACATAGTAGTCTAGCTGAGGCATGTTTACTGTATGAGGCCTGGTAGCTACTGTAGTGACATGTGCTGCTACAATGGAAGATGCTAGTATTCATGTGCTTTATGCCTCTTGATTTGACATTGTATGAATGGCTGCAATCTCACACTTGGGGAACTCATAAATTGAGGCTTTCATCTGTGCAGGAGGCTGTTGCTGTAACAACAACACTTCAAGAGGAAATACTTTTGGAAATGGGAATTGGTATGTGCCATATTGCTCACTCTGTTTTTTTGGAAGGTGGTAAGAACCACATTTCATTGAAATAGGAAAAAGAAGGATACAATCTCCAAAGAGGATTCAGAAGACACAGAAAAGAAAGCTCTACCAAGAAGGTAGAACAGCCTCAAACCCCAGCACCCCCAACCAAAAAGGGAATATTACATTGTAAGTTGTTTCCACCCTGTTAAGGAAGATAAAAGAGCTGACTGGTGTCAGGGAATGCGTCTAGCTGTGAAGTGCCTGTCCATTAAGCAATTGATGCAGTTCTGGTTCTGGATGATGGTAGATGGATGGTTGAACTTCCCGCTAAACGTGTTTCTCTCCCTCCAAATGGCCCAGAGCATTGCTGGGAAGCACATGTCCCAGAGGTCTTTCTCCTCCTTGAAGGGATTCAGAGACTTCCATTCGGTGTACCACTTTTCCATATGGTTTTTGGTGAGCCACTAGACCATAGTTGTTCTGAAGAATTGAGCCCGGATTGTTTGAATGATGCCACAAGTGTAAAACAAGTGATCCAAGGTCTCTAGGTAGCTTCCACAAAAGAAACAGCCAGTCCTAATACTGATTTTAAATCTGTTGACTCTGTCTGCAGTTAATATCCTCCTCCAAGCCAATTTCCACATAAGTATTCTGATTTTGATGGGAAGCTTAGCATTCCAGACCAGCTTACACCAAGGGACTTTCCGACCACCTTGCATCAGAATTCTGGATGCAGAGCTCCTAGTATCTCTGGAACCAAGGTGTATGCTCTGATTATCCTGCAGGTGAGAAACATGCAGATACTGGCGCCACTCCTCTTCATTCAAGTTCCTCATCAGCTGGATGCACCATCCCGGACTGCTATCTGTCTGCGACCAGGCATCATAGACCTTAACTTCAGTTGTACAAGCCAGAGCATAAAGATTTGGGAATGAGTCCTTGAGGGGTGTGTTTAATAACCATGGATCTTCCCAGAATCTAGATCTCTTGCCGTCCCCAAATAAATTGGTGCTGAACAGTTGTAGAAGTCTTTAAACTTCTGAATATTTCTCCAAATACTTGATTGGTGATTGCTGGTAGTTCCCTGTGATACCCACCCATCCCCGCCTTGCAAGTGCTTACTAATAATTATAGACCTCCATAAGTTTGATTCATCCTTGTCTGCTTTCCACAGCCACTTCACCAGCAAAGCTCGATTGAACATATCAATGGGCATAAAACCAGCTCCGCCTTCTTCCAAAGACGCTCTCAAGGCCTCAAGCCTGGTGCAAACATTTACAGGTGCCTTGAAAATGGACAAAAAGTAAATAGCAATATTAGGAAGTACAGTTTTGGACAGTACCCATCTGCCCCCAGCTGAAAGCAATTTTCCTTTCCACGAGGTAATACGATCTCCAACTTTGTTGATAATGACATTCTAATCTGATGATTTGAGATTGCCACAAGTCAGGGATAGTCCCAGATATTTGATAGGGAAGTTATCCCAGTTGACCCCTAGAATGTGGGCAATGAGAGGCTTATCTGCTTCTTTAATGTTGACTCCAACCAATGCACACTTGAGAAGGTTAAGCTTGAGGCCAGTCACAGCCTCTAACAGTCTTAGGACCCTAAGCTTGATTATCTTGTCAATGCCAGCAGAAGCAAAAAGGATAGTATCATCGGCGAATTGCAAGTGAGTGATGTCTTCACGAGAAATACCTATGGAGGCCTCAGAAATCAGGCCTAAATTGCTGGCTTTTTTTCCACATAGCACGTAAAACCTGTCCCACAATGGCAAAGAGCAAGGGGAGAGAGGGTCCCCTTGCCTAAGCCCTCTGGAGAACCAAAAAAACCATGAGGTTCTGCATTAATCAAGATGGAGAACTTAGCAGTCTGAACACAGCAACGGACCCAATCTACCCACTGGTTTTTGAACCTAGTCAATAGTCAACGGTCAAACCAATCGGTCAAAGGGGTATAGCGGTCTACCAGGGGTGCGTTAAAGTCACCCGAATGCTAAAAACTCCACAAAAACTCAGAGCATAACGGATGCGCGATAGCGCGTTATGCTCACGGCTAATCTGAAGGATTCAATGGCATAACGGATCTGAAGAGGTCCGCTATTCTCACATAACGCGCCCTCGATGGTGCGTTATGCTCATGGCGGTCTCTGGTCCGACCGCCATGTGAGCAGGGGGGCGAACGGGTTGAATTTCAAACCGTGTTGCGTCCCGGTCGATCTAATCGATGGGAATCGACTATAAAACTCAAAAACAAACTATCACCCACCCAGCCCGCATACATGCACGCCCATAGTAGCTCAAACAAGTAATTAAAATATATTTAAATAATTAAAATAATATTTTTACACATTTTAGGGTGAAACCTAAAAATGAATGAATCTAGGCCAATCGGTCGTGCATGCATGTGCAAGTGGTGTGGAAATGATCCTAGCAAAGCAAGGAGTCTATCCCCCTACCTCTGCCGCGACGAGGAAGCCGATTCGACGCCAAACGGACAGCGTGGGCAACGGTGACCTCTCGACACCACGCACCACCACGCTCCATGGATCGAGGGAAGAAGGACGTCCACGCGATCCTAGCGACGAGACCTTCCCAACGGTACCTCCTGCACCTCGATCAACGATCGTTTTGATCAAAACTGGGAGAAGAGAAGAAAAATCTTAAATTAGGCCTAAATTTAACCAAAAAGAGATTTACATGAAAAACGAGGTAAACGTCCACCATTCGCGACGCGCGAGATGTCAAAATGCTCCTGGCAAGACGAGGATCAGATTCCCTTACCTCGATCGCAACAAAACCCGCTAGACGGTGTAGATCGGGCGACGAAGCACTACGGTCCTTCTCATCCCGTCTCGTCTCCATGCTCCCCGAACCGCGGAATGGAGGGTACTACCTCGACCTACTCGTCGAGCCCGTTCCAACGGCGCCTCCCACGCTCCGGTCCGACGTCGTTACGCCCAAAACCGAGAGAGAATGAGAGAGACGGAGAGAGAGCGCATGAGAGAGAGAAAGAGAGGGAGAGAGAGAGTGTGTCGTCGAGAGTGAGGAGAGAGAAGGGAGAGGGGTGGGTTAAAAACGTGAGTTTTGTGATTTTTATTTTTTTTGAAAAATATTATTAAATCACACTTTAACCCCTCAATTCTTCAAAATTATAAATATGCCCATTTAAATTCTATAATCTTCAATAAATTTTGATAAATACCAAATCACGGCCTACAAATCCGCAAAAATAGTCGAAACGATCCTGGTGAAGAGTACAATGCGACTGCAGTGACCACGAGTCGAGGAACTGAAAAGAAAATGGGTCAAAGTATTCTCAACTCGGGAGCTACAAAAGCAGTCCGAAACTCTTCTAAAAGGATCCAAGAATCCAATAAAGATCTAGCAGGACCCAATAAAGATCCGCCAAAGATCCAGGATGTTACACCAAGTGCCTTCCGCTTGCTGTATTTGGAAGGCATCATTGATTGCCTGTTTGATAAACTCAAGTGGTAGTTCCTGGTATGTTGGTATACTGGGGCTGACATCTGAAAACGTATGCACAATTTGATGCCTTACTCATGGTGGCGATGTATCGGGTTTGGAACTAGACTAGGAGACTCGCTTAGAGCCTTGCTCCTTAGCTTTGCCTCTGCCATCTAGTTTGGACTTGCACCCTTTGATATCTGGAGGGGTGGCGGGGCACCGCCACTCCTGATAGTTATCTTGGTGTTGTGTATTGACCGGGCCTTGCTTTGAAAGGCTTGACTAGTTTGTCAGAGTTGCTGAAGACTCTGAAGATGTCTTCTTCATCATTTGAACTAGGATGAAAGGCATCTAGAGGAGTCCCGAAGAGATGATGGCTGGAGAGACATGATACTATTGTGTTAGGGCTCCAATCTGCCTTTGTTTCACCTTCCTATCTTTTGGCACAGAAGGTGGAATCGAAGCAGGGGAACAGTGAGAAGAGCTTCCAAGGCCTATGGTCACCTCACCTACTAGGATGTCATCTCAGCGAAGAAGGATTCAGAGAAGCCTAGTTGTATCTTCCTTAGGGAAGGGAAGAGACTCCAACTCGTGCCATGGCCGCTAATGTGAGGCTAAAGTGGTAGGAGCCGACTGACTAGCTCTTTATGTCTAGGCATCCATAGGTGCTGAGGTGACTGAAGCATGGATGACATTAACTGAGAAATTACTCAGCTCACTCTCCCAGTTGTTGTCTTACCTCCTAAGGCTTCACAGTCACTCGAGAGCTTCCTAGTTATTTATCTGAAACTCGAGCCACTCTGGGACATGTCGATAAGGCAACCCGTGCCCGTTCACTTGATGAGGAACATGCTGTTCTGACGCATTTCTGACAATGGTTAGGGTTTCTGTAACGACTTCTCAAAGTCGCAGAGTTACCATAGAGTTTACCTCAGCATCAATCTGCTCCCAGTAGATCAGCTCTGGGATCAAGTTTTGGACCTCCTCTTAGGACTTGATCATATGACAGATTCTGGCATGAAACGGGCAATACTAAGGGTGATTGAAGTTCTACTAAGTATAGTCTGCTGGTGGCTCATGCACCATAATTTTCCCTATCTGGACAAGGGTGTTAAAAAGCCACCGGGTCCCCTACCTTGGAAAATAAAGTAATGTGCGATTTTGCTAGGGTCTCCACCCCGAATACCATAGTAAGCGCTCGGCTTAGCTGGAACTAGCCTCCTTTACTTCAGTGCCAAAGAGGGAGAATGCGGCCATCATGTGAATCACATTAGTTGAATAGTGAATTATGCGTGCTATCTTGGTGGGCCTAGACCATGCATGTGGCTACAAAGAATCGACAAGACCGCTCTTCATTTTGATGAGGCCATCTGTAATGACCCAGAGATCCGGATACTGATATATCGATAATATCGATACACTGATACCAAGAACTGGGGAAGCCACCCAAGAGGCAGGTGAGGCCCCTGAAGGACTCGGACTTCCATCGGAAAGATTATTTTCGACATATTTTCTGACAGATTTGAGACAGATAACGTCCATCAAAAATGTCACCTTTTTCTTGTGGTGGTTCGACATCCCGACACCGCGAGTTCACGTCATAATTGCAAAAGAGGCGCTCCTCGCCGCCAAAGGTGCCTTGCACCCCAAGCAACTGACTAAGGCCACAAGTCCCGATAACCATAAGAGTCTACCCGAGCCATAAACCATCTCTTGTTCAACTCTCAGCTCTAGACAAAGTGCTCGGTAATTGAGAGTAGGGGGATTAGTGAGGAGGGTAAATCCGGTTTGGCCAATAACGGGCCCGATATCGCAGACCCATGGTGGCCTAGGCCCAGTTACCAGAAATAAAAGCCCGCAACGTCTACAGCCCAGTTAGCGGGGCCCAACATGACATCAGATTTGACAGCCACCAGAAGGTGACAGCCAAGGTGCGATGACCGCCTGAGGAATCTCTGATGACCTATCGTTGCCCCCACGACATCGGCCCCTAGCCCATAAGAGGCAAACACGCCCTATGAGCGCCATAAGACTTGCCCTAGAGCGGGCGACGCCGAGGAACTCACCCTCCAATGGAAAATTCCCACCTCGATCGTAGGAGACGTTGCTCTTTTTTTGTATGTATAGCCCTACCTAGAGATAGGGGGAGAAGTGAATTTTAACCACTCCATCACCTTGCCACTAGGGGAAAATTTTATAAGAATATGAATACGGCAGATGATACAACTACATCACTCGAACGCTAGGCATGCCTAGCTTATCTAGCCGAGCAACACCCTTTATATGAGAGGGAAGCTCAAGATAAGAATAAAAGGAATTACATTTCAGAGTACATGCTAAAGAAGCCAATGAATCCGCCACAGTGTTCCCTTCTCTATAGATATGAGTGATGGAATCCTCATGAGTAAGAATACTCCAGATCTCTCTAACATAGGTGAGGATGGACCAAGGACATTGAGCTTGTCTGTTAATGATATGGACAAGAGTTTTCGAATCACATTCAATAATGGTGGGCTTTGAAATAGTAGTTCTTAAGTATTTAATACCATCTAGGAGAGCACGGGCCTCGGCAATGATATTGTTAGACATTCCATAGTAGTTGGCAAAAGCAAGAAGAATGCTTCCTTTGTGATCTCTTATGATACCACCTTCTCCAGATTCACCATTTTGCTTTGAGGCACCATCCGTATTTAGCTTGAGGGATGGCCAAGGCGGACAAATCCATTTGATGGCCAGAAATTGATGGTGTCTGTATTTAAAATTTAGTAGGCCAAAAGCTTCTAAAACTTCAATTTTACTGTGATTGGCTTTAGTAAGATCAACAGCCTGGCAAATCTCCTTTATGTTGAAGCAGATTTTGTGGATGAGTCCCTGTTTTGAAACTTCTTCCCCATCATACTTTACAGAATTTCTGGCACACCATATCTCCCACATGCCAATACCAATAGCTGCTAGAGTGAAGAGACCGAAGAGAGAATTCTACTGAGAATTGCAGATAGTGTTTAGGATGATGGAACTAACACAGTTTCCTTTAGTTTGCAAACCTATGGAAGTAAAAAAAGACCAAGTATGAGAAGCCCAATCACTTTGCACAAATAAATGGTTGTAGTCTTCAACATGTGCTCTCTTGCAGCAGTAACATCTGGAACATAGTTGGATACCTATCCATTGTATATTAGAATCCAGAGGGAGGGAGCTATTAAGAATCTTCCACAGGTGGACTGAAACCTTGGTAGGGAGCCATCGGGACCATAACCGAGTCCATTGATTGTTGAATTGTAACCTGTTGCTACTGTAGATAAAATTATAGGTGGAGGCTACACTACATTTCCCCGAAGAAGATAGGATCCAAGTAACTAAATCCTGCTCATGATTAAGATTTACATTCCTTAGAGCAGTACATATTTCAGTAGGAAGGAACCTGCTTTGCAAGATTGAGTCTTCCACTATCTAATGTAGTAAACAGTCTTGGACAGTCAGACTAGGATTAGGGATATTGTTTTCAGAGATCAAATCAGCAAGGGTGATATTACCTAACCATCTGTCATACCAGAAATTGGCATGACTACCATCACCCACAACCACCCTTTTATGTTGGATGATGAGGTTTTTAGCCTTAATCCAACACCTTTTATCAAAACCTCTCATGTTGTTGAACTGAACCTTTGCTAATGGACAGTCCCTAATGTACTTTGCTCTGAAGTAAACAGCTCATAAAGAATTTGAGTACAATGCCTGCCACAACATCTTTACTCTCAAAGCTACCTCCATGTGTCTAAGAGACATTATACCAAGGCCACCTTGCGAAACAGGTTTACAAATAGCTTTCCAAGATCTCCAATGCTTCTTATTTCCTTGGGTTGATGCACCCCAGAAAAAGTTTGCAAAAGCCTGTTCAAGAACTTGATGGGTGCCAATGTGAAGAGATGAAGATGTTAAAAAATAAATAGGCAGAGAAGAGAGGACATGTTTAATAAGTACCAGCCTAGCACCCTGAGATAACAACCTAGATTTCCAGCCTGACATACGTTTCTGAATTGTATTAATAATACCATTATAGTGAACCTTCTTGCATCTGCCTTTAACCAGAGGAAATCCTAGGTACTTGTATGGGAATTAGTGCCTTGCAAAACCTGTTGCTTCCTAAATCTTTCTAACTGCTTTATTATTGCTTCTTGAGTGCATAAAGAAACCACTTTTGTCTACATTTATCTTCTGTCCCGAAGCCCTTTCATAAGTTCTCAGAACTTTTAGAAGGTTCCTTACTGAAATAATGTTTCCTTTGCAAAAAATCAGTGTATCATCAGCAAAAACAAGGTGCGATATATTCAGACAATTTCTTGGGCTAGCAAACCACTCAACTTGTCCACTTAGGAAAGCTTTGGTGATGTGACACAAGCTAGGACCTACTAGCAAGTACAATAGCGAACCGAAACGGGCCGTATTTGGCGGCCGACTCACCCGACGCTCACCCAAGACCCGGGGTGACTCGGCGTTATTCATGTTTTCATCTTGTTTTACCATGATTCACCGCGTTTTGTTTAAACTTTAGAATTTACAGTAAATAGCGACGTGTACTAAGGCACGAATTGAATTAGTGACCTTGTAATAGTCATCATTTTAACAGGATAATTGTTAAATGCCCATGTTCAAAATTTAATAACTGTTAACCATGCTATCCAAGTAGTTGCATGAGTATACAACCTGATTCTTGCAATTTTTCCCGTTCTGTACATGTCCCCAAATTCTGGATCAGACTTCGTTTATTGTGCATGTCCCTTGAATGAGCGACCTTGTTCAGGTCATCAGTTAATGAACGCCCATGAACATAGGCGTCAATTAGTATATGACATGAGGACTTTGTCCAATTCTGCATGAATATTGAAATAACGACATTCATACTGCCGTCAATTAAGATATAAAGCCCTAGACTAAGGTGCTATACCATGAATTGAAGCCTTAGATCAAGGTGCTAAGTCTAAATGAAGACTTGATGCAAGACGTTAATTTCATGATATCTGTAAAATTATGAATTTATGTTTATATTAATAATCTAGAACCTGGAATCAACGACTAATAAAACAGTCGTTATATAGTGAATTAGCGACCCTGACTAGGGCACTATTTCACGAAATGAAGACTTGAGGCAAGGCGCCATTTCCTGTTTTCCTGATAATCGAGTTTCCTGTAAACCTCTGACAGGGTATACATATAGGCACTATATTCCATTCCGTGAATATAGTCCCATGTTTCACGATGATTTATCGATCACCCTATATATTTCTCGGTGACATACAAGCCCTCCATTGGACAATCCGTTCCTTTGGACTGGTGAGTTAGTCATAGAAACCTCCGTAAGTCTCCTCGTAGCCTTGGATTCTCTCAAGGTCGATTGAGCTGGTTGTACTATTAAAAACTCATGACACTATGATATTGCCATGTCACTCTAAAGAAACATGGTAAACCGGCCCTCATGATATGCTAAGTGGCTATTATGAGAACATTCTTGAAATAATGGAATGAGGTAACCATACCATTAAGATGTTTAAAGAATTATGTGCCGTACTTGTGGACACCAATTCTATCAGCTTTACCATGTATAAGAACGAGTGACCATTCTCTATATGGGCGCTTATTCGTAATGTCATGGCACCTATCTAAGGAGCCAATTCCACCTAGCTTTATTGTAGCCATGGTTATACCGTTATTATCGTCCATACGTATCTTGTTCATTTCTTGAAACTCTAGTCCATATGATCTACCTTAAAGTTCCTACTAGCTTATTCCTTGAAATTCTATATTGGCTATAACTATAGTGGATCTCGAAATACATGATCAATGCCTACGCATATAAGGGCCTGATCTGGTCCTGAGAGGAGCACCCGAAAGTACTTATGTCCATGAGAGTTGTAATGATTATGGTGTGGCATTGCACCGAAGTGCATGAAAGTTCTAGTTGACATTCCACAGTTCTTGTACTTGACTCGACTTGACATGACATGACTTGCGTGACCCGAAAAAGGGTGTTTATTGATGTACATGCTTGAAATTTGATAGCCAATTCTCTCGACATGACATGACAACATACTTGCTTGATTATCTTGATGTTATTAACATGAGTACTTGGAAGACATGCTAGTTCACTTGATTATCTCTTGATATACACTCTTTATCATGTTATACATTCTCTCTTGTCATTTTACGCGAACATGCATGGCTTATTGCATTTCATGAAACTTGTAATTTACTTAAAGTAAGCTCGCACTTGAGATATAATCCCTACTGAGCATTCGCTCATCCAGTGTTTTCCCCTATTTTTCAGGTAAGTCTGATGATGAAATACATATGGATGGGGAAGGACAAGAGTGAAGAGATTAGAGCTACGTCCATCTATCCAAGTGTCAACTAGTCTTATCCTCTTATTTTCTCGAGTCGCTCATTGTACTTATCTTTTTATTGAGTCCTAGCACTTTTATCGAGGAAAATGTACTAGAATACTATATGGTTATTGAATAAAGGATTGGGTTATATTTACTTTTTGCGCACTCTATCTTTGTGTCGAATACACTAACGCTCTGACTAACATGATTGATATAAACTCGTCACAGCCTCCGGGTACCTTCCACGCTCGGGGCATGACATAGGGATACTATATTGAATGTTCTCTTCAGATCGGGCATCTCATGCGGATGCAGAGGATCCACCTTATGTTCACCCAATTGGAGCTCCCCCTCCTGATCATGCACTTGATAGCATCTTTGAACACATAGCATTCTTCAATGGGATGCCCGAGTGCCCGATGATATGGACAGAATCGGGGGTCGTCGCTTACTTGGATATCACCAGGTCTCTTCGGCTCCGTGAGAGTGACTTTGTTGTATTGGGAGGCCCATTCAAACAGGGTCCGGGTTTTCTCCTTAGTAAAGGAGTATGGCTTGCTCATTCTAGCTCACAAAGTGGGGCCTTCCCCTTTGTCCTTTCGTCGCTCGGATGCCTCGAAGTCAACTGCATGCACTTCCTTGGACGAGGCCCTATTACCCATTGCCATGGCCTTTGGGCCGGCGGTGGCAGGGGCAGAGGAGAGAAAAGCCTCGGCCTCTGCCACTATGTTGATCAGCCGATTGAAAGACATGATTTTAATCCCAATCGTCCTTTCGAGGATCTCCCGCTTCAATCTTTGTTTACAAATCTGCACCGCATCTTCTTGGTGTAGTGGCCACCTGCATCTCATGTTGAGGCGTCACCACCTATTAATATATTCCGCGGTAGTCTCATCGATCTCCTGCTTGGAGGCATATAGGTCAGCCATGGTGATCTCCCTTTCAGTGATATAAAATCTTTCTTTGAATCTCTTCTGCATATCTGGCTAGTCAGCAATGGACCCGGGCGGCAAGCTCGAGTACCACTAGAAGGCAAGCCCGGTAAGTATCGAGCTGAAGAATTTCAGGAGATAAGCTTCATCAATGGCCAAATCCCCCATGATGTTCACATAATAGGCAATGTGCTCCTTGGGAGACC
>JANBPO010009271.1:0-12092 GCA_024336825.1 Amorphophallus titanum
AGACGCTGTTGATATTTTGTTGCTCAGATGCTGGCTGTCACTCGAACTTCATCTACTAAATCGAGGTTCACTAGTAATTTCTGATCGTTTACCTCAGGTGAGAAGCAGATGACTCAGAGAGAGGCATTGCTAATTTCCAATGGAATCACAACTTCCGTGTCGTACACCAGCTGAAAAGGACTCTCACCGGTGGCCGTTCTTGGAGCTGTTCGGTGTGACCACAGTACGCTTGGTAATTCCTCAAGCCTACTTCCCTTGGCTTTGCCGAGCCTAGTCTTGATGACTTTTAATATAGTTTTATTGGCATTTTCGACCAGATCATTAGCCTGAGGGTGGGCAACCGAAGTGAAGTGGTTACGAATATCAAGGTCGGCACATTTTTCTCTGAAATAGTGAGAATCAAATTGCCAACCGTTATCGCTCACAATCACTCAGGGGATGCCGTAGCGACAGATAATCGACTTCCAAATAAAGCTCCATACGACTGACTCGGTGATCCTAGCGGTGGCTTCGGCTTCGATCCACTTTGTGAAGTAGTCAATGGCGACGATGGTGAACTTCTTTTGGGCCTGAGCCATAGGGGATGGCCTGAGGATGTTGATCCCCCACCGAGCGAAGGGGTATGGCTCGGTGAGAGTAACGAGCTCCGAGGCAGGCTGATGGACTAGGTGGTCGAAGCGCTGACATTGGTCACATTTCTGTGTATAGGCTGAGCAATCGCACTGGAGAGTGGGCCACCAGTACCCTTGTCGAAGCAAGATCCTGGTGAGCGATCTTCCTCCCTGGTGCACGCTGCACATTCCTTCATGTACTTCTTCAACTGCTCGAGTGGCTTCGTCAGTACTGATGGACATTAGAAGGGGGCCGGAGAAAGATCTATGATATAAGGTGTCGTCTAGGAGGACGAAGCACCGAGCTTGATACTTCAGCGTCCGAGCCTCCCGAGGGTCAGGGGGCTCTTGAGAGTCCCAGAGCCAGGATAGGTACGGGGTCCGCCAATCGCTCAGTGTAGCTGGGTCAACGATCATGAGCACGGACTCGATGCTCGGTAGTTCTAGCTCTTCGAGGAAGACCGATCGAGTGCCTTCCGATCTGAGGGAGGAGGCCAGGCGAGAGAGGGCGTCCGCGCGTGAGTTTTCTTCCCGAGCTATCCGGACTACCTCAAAGCTCTCGAATAGTTGGGCTAACCCTCGAACCATTTGAAGGTACTTAATCATCGGGGCTTCTCGAGCTTCGTAATCACCGTTGACCTGGCTAGTGACCAGTTGGGAGTCAGTGTGGATTCTGACTCGCTCGGCCCCTAGTCGGCATGCCATCCTAGCCCCCGAAATGAGGGCTTCTGACTCAAAAGCGTTATTGGATGCCTAGAAGTTGAACTTCAAGGCATACTGTAGCTCAGCTCCTTCGGGTGACTTGAGGAGCACGCCAGCACCACTCCCGGCTGAGTTGGATGATCAGTCTACGAACAGGTACCAGATGGGTCCTTGTGCCGATGAAGGTTCTTCCTTGAGTAGGACCATGCTCTCTACGATGAAGTCCGCTAGGGCCTGTCCCTTGATGGCCACGCGAGGGCGGTAAGAGATGTCATAGGCCCCGAGCATGATGGCCCACTTGATGAGGCACCTTGAGGCCTCAAGGTGAGAAAGAATCTTCTTCAGTGGTTCACCGGTCAGCACGATGATGGAATGACCCTGGAAGTAAGGTCGGAGGCGCTTGGCTGAGGTAACCAATGCTAGCATGAGCTTCTCGATTACAGGGTACCTTCTTTTGGATTCATTGAGCACCTTGCTGGTGTAATAAACTGGCCTCTCGATTCCCGCATCATTTCAGACTAAAACCAAGCTTACGGTGAAAGGAGTCGTCGAGAGATACAGGCGCAATGCTTCACCCGGAATCAGATTTGATAGTACCGGGGGTGAGACTAGGAACTCCTTGAGCTCCTCAAAAGCCTTCTGACATTCCTCATCCCAGGCAAACGTAATAGATCCCATTTTAGGTCCCCTCAACATCTTGAAGAAGGGTAGGCATCATTCGGCCACCCGAGAGAGGAAACGGTTGAGTGCAGCTATGCGCCCAGTAAGACACTGGACGTCTTTGATGCAAGTAGGTGGCGGCATGTCCAGGATGGCCTGGACCTTGTCGGAGTTCGCCTCAATCCCGCACTGAGTCACCAGGAAGCCAAGGAACTTCCCTGATCTGACTCTGAAGGCGCACTTGGTGGGGTTGAGCTTCATGCTGTACTTGAGGAGGGTGCCAAAGGTCTCGGCTCGGTCGGTAAGATGATCCTCGGCCTTTGGCATCTTGACAAGCATGTCATCAATGTAGGCTTCGATATTCTGACTGAGTTGTCGCTCGAAGATTTGGTTGACCAGCCTCTGGTATGTCGCCCTGGCATTCTTCAACCCAAGTGGCATCTGGGTGTAGTAGTGCACACCGGAGTTGGTGATGAAAGTGGTCTTCTCAATATCCTCTGTGTCCATCCAGATTTGATGGTAGCCACAGTAGGCATCTAGGAAGTTGAGCAGCTCATTATCGGAGGTTTAATTGACGAGCCGGTCGATGCTCGGCAGCGGGTAGCAGTCCTTCAGTGTGGCCTTGTTGAGATCGGTGAAGTCCACACACATTCGCCATTTCCCCGAAGCTTTGGGTACCAGAACGACATTGGCGAGCCACGTTGGGTAGAGGACCGTGCGGAAGAGGCCAGCCTCCTTCCCCTTGGCGAGTTGTTGCTTGATGATTGTCTGTTTCTCCGAGGCATGCTTTCTTTTGTGCTGTTGGACGGGTTTCTCCGTGGGGTCGAGGTTGAGCTTGTGCATCACAATATCTCTGGGAATTCCAGGAAGTTACTCATCAGACCATGCGAAGACATGAATGTACTCAGAAAGGAAGTTTTTATATTGCTTCTGAACATCAGATGAGAGATCGGCTCCGATCTTGACTCCTAGAGTGGGGTTATCTTTCAGGAAGATCGTTAGCAACTTGCCACCAGGCTCGGACGTTGCTGGTCCTTCCTCGGTTCCCCTGGATTGATGGCCCGAGTGAGGCGATTGCACGTCAAAAATTTGGGTCGGAAGGCCTAAATGAGATACTGGAGAGCCCTACCCCCGGGTCAGGAGACCCGTGCGAGGAACTGGCTCGGTTGAGGCTCAGGGCTGATGGACCGAGTGAGGTGCTAAGGAGCCGGGCACCTTAGAGTGGAGCCCCACACCAGATGTTGACTCAACCGAGGCCCAGGGCTGTAAGCCCGAGCGAACTATAGTGGTAGGGATCGAGACTCGAGGCACAGAGCTCATGTCGGGAGTCCGTCAGAACTGGGCCCGAGGGCTGGTGTTAGCCCGAGCAGGAGCTGGTCCAAAACCCCTATGGGGGCCGGCAATGGGAGACCCAAGTGTGACACTCAGTTTGGCCACTGAGACTGGCGGCCGGTGTGGCGCATTGACGGTGCCAACAGAGATGGGAGCTGAGGGTGGCGGTGGAGCCGCCACAGGGACCACACCCAAGAAGAAGGGCGATCCGATGACCGGGGCGAAACTGCCGAAAGCAATCGACACCGCCAGGTAGCCCACCCATGCATGGGTGGCGATGACGATGGGACCGTAGGTGATGGCCGCCATAGCTGTTGACGCGTTGGACGGGCAGGGGTGATGGCCGTCGATGGTCGTCGAGCACGATCCGACAACTGGAGGGTGAACTAGAAGGTGCTGGGAAGTGCGAGCGGGTGCTCTTCCTCTACCTCTCCTGCAAGGACAGGAAAAGGGCACTAGGACTTCTGGGTTGGCATAGGCTTTCTCTTCAACAGAAAGAAGGAAGGCAGGTGACGTCCCACCGGGCGTGCCATCCTTTTGTTCGCGTGCTGAGCGGGGTGGGTGTTTCCTCACCAGTGGCAGTGTGTACGGTGACCGGAGTGAGGGGTCAGATATAACTATAGGAGAGATGTCGAAATGTGGTGTGTTTCAGGCACCCCCTCTCATGGCCATACCGTCCTCAAAGTGGCACCGTGCACTTGCCTTTTACGAAAAGTCGAGGGGAGATCGAACAGCAAGGAAGGTTTCTAGGTTTTAAAGGAAATGTGGCTGGGATGCGGGCGTGCCAGTCGATTTCTCGACAATACCCATCGAACCAAAGGTTGACCGGGGAAGCACCTCTAGGGCGCGGCACGTGGACTCGAGAGGTGAGGGACACATGGAGGGAAGGTCAGTTCCGTAGGTGCAAGTGCACAGGTGACTGTGGGGAGTCGTGTACAAGATGTCTTTCCCCACCGACTGCAAGCAGTAGGTGTCTATTTACATCAGATTGAATCCGAACACCTTTGTTCCACTGCTGAAGAGAGATCTGTGTAGGCCTAGAGTCCTAGGTGAAGAGTAGGGAGCACTTTGTAGCTGTAGGTTCGCACTAGAGCGGATAAGATCGACTGAGGTTAGAGGTGTTGAGGGATTCACGCTAGGTGACGCGACAAGAGGGGAGTGAGGGCCCGAACGTGGATGCGAGAGCATACGTCCAAATGGCTGTACATATTCTAAGAGCTATATGGCTTTACAAGAGGGCCATAGTGGCAGAGAAACAACATGCGCAAGCCACGGGACAATTTTGACACGGTGGTCAGTCCCCGGGTCAATGCATGAGAAAGCGGCTATCCGCATGTTTTACAAAGTGTTCCTCTCGTGGCGTGGGCTATGTTTACTCCGCAAAACGAGGGGCTTGTGATGGGGTGACTGACGAGTGCATCAGACTGGTGCTTGGGCAAGGGTCAATCTCAGCTCAGATCGAGTGGTCGGACATGGCCTCTTGAGTACTGGGAAGCGTGACATCACGTGTGTGCATGGTCGCACCCTTGTCATAACGTCTCATGCATAGTGGGCATAGACTTCTGTGTCATGCCGAAAGAATGAGTGAGGGAAGTACAAGCAACATACCCTCGACGTCCTTAGCCAAAGACCAAGTCACCCACAAACAATTCTCCTTGCTGGTTGCCTTGCTGTTGCTTGAAGCTTGAAGGTCTTTCTAGTTGGATTGATGCCCCTTCCCCTTGAGCTCCTAAGGGGCTTTTTGATGTAAAATAACCCCTTGGACCTAGGAATGCAAGCACAACCACAAGGCCAAGAGGCCTATGTAAATGGACACTCTCCGGCACTCACACTCAACCCGGGGGTGACTTGGGGATGCCGAGTCAGGGATGTGGGGTGGGTCCCCTGCTGGTAGAGGGCCAGTAGTGCTTTAGTAAGTCTCCCCTCGGATACGGTCGCCAACCTCAATAGGCCGATAGGTGCCAAGGGCACGGATCCACTCACTCACACCCATGGCGGTCGCTCGGAGGCGGTGGAGCCTTGGGACCAGGCGCTCTCTCCCTTATCCAATGGTGCAATTGAGAAATATTAAATAAACAAGCACGATTAGGAGTAAGGGTAGTGAGCTCACCTGGCCGATTTGAAGAAACCGACCCCAATTCGGAGATGTGGGCGAGCGGGGAAGCGTGGGTTATCCGCACGCTGCGCCGATGAAGCTTCACCCTGTGATCAACAATTACATGCACTACACCTCATGCAAGAGGGGGTTCTTGGGGTGGGGGTTAAGTTGTTTACAACCAAAACTACCTCCACGTAGGGAGGGGCCTTCAGCCAGCCAAGTGAGGGGAGGGGACGAAGCTAGAAACTTGTTGTGCCGAGCTCCTTGTCGGTGCTGCTAGCTTCTGGAACCACTAGACAGTCAATCGAAGTGGGCACCGCCACAGATGCTAACAAACTCTAAATGAACTGAGACTAGTGCCAAAACTTTATGAATTGGCCTGGGAAGATGCCTGAATTTTCTAGAATTACCCTGATAAGGTTGCTGGCCGAGGCTGGACTTGGAACAGCGTTGGACAGTTCTAGTTCTGGTCGCTCATAGGGTGGTGCTGCTGGAAGAGGGAGGCGCCACAGACAGTCCTGAACTCGGTTGGAGGTAGGGTTGGTAGCGTTACGACCGCGGACAAGACTTCTCTCAGATGGGACTGACGAAAACCTCAGCTAATGTCAGGGATGATCGTACTGGCCAGAATGGTGGGGGTGGGTCTCGCCATTTCTTGATGAAGTCAAGGGTGCTCTCGCCCTTCTTCTGTCGGAGGGAGCAAAGCTCGGCTAAGGAGACCTTTCGCTCTGCCGTTTGGAAACGGTCGAGGAACTTCTTCTGGAGATCCGCCCAGTCAAAGACGGAATTGGGCTTGAGATGGGAATACCACTGAAAGGCCATTCCTGTAAGTGAGGTGGCGAATTAGCGAAGGAGATAAGACTCGTCCAACGTGAGCTCGCCCATGGCCGTAATGTCGTAGGCCAGATGCTCGTGTGGAGACCCATGTCCGTCAAATTTTTCTAGCTTCAGCGGTTTGGCGTACTCCGGGGGAAGCTTCTTGAGCTGATGGTGTAGTGGATAGGGGACACTGTAGAGATCTACAGTCGCGACTCGTTCTCCAAATTGGGTAAGCTTGGTCTCAATGATCCGCTCGATCATCTGGCGCTGTGCCATGAGATTCCCTGGCACTGGCGTGTTGGATGGCCATGGTTGAGCCTCGGCCAAGGGCGTGCCAAACCTAATGATTGTAGGGGTCTGGGCAGCTACCGCTCAGGTGTTAGCACCATTTTGCCCATCTGGCGGGGCCAGAGCTTCCATTAAGGGCCCAGTGGGTGGCTGAGGATGAAGGTCACGTTCCTGAAGCAAGTCTTACAGGCGGGTCTTCAAGTGCTGGTTCTCCTTCATGAGAGTCTCAAGAGTTACCTCTTGGACTTCATCGACCAGAGGGTTATTGCCGACTGGCTCCGCATTAATGGGGGCGGCACGCTCCTCAGTGGGAACTTCCTCTGCTCGTATTGATGTCTGTGGCTCGGCAGAAGTACCAACATTGCCGACCGAAGCCGGCGGCTTAGTCGGGTGGCGCAGTCTCCTGAGTTGAGCTATGGGCTGGTTCAAATCGTCAATCTGAACCTCAGGCTGGTGCCCGACGGTGTAACATGCGAACACTCTAACAGCATCGTTTAGAAGTCGGACCACCCGCCTCTCCTGAGAACGCTTCTTGTGACGGATGAGTGTCCCCAGCCTGTCAAAGACCGAGGTACGTCACAAAGGAGCCTCCATCACGACATCTGCCTGAGGAGAACTTAGGACCAGATATTGGCGGGGCCCGGAACGAGCTTGTCTTCGTCTCCGCCTATATGAGCGAGAGGCGATGAGGGGCTGGGTGTCGCTAGATGATGCGGCTGTAGGGTCAGTCGCACCTTGCTTGGCACGACGCCTTAATGCCCGAAATGGGTTGCTAAGATGTGCCTCTCGGACAGCTTGAGCTTCCTCCGGGGTGACCCAAATCCTTCTCAAGTCAGATTGCTAGTCTCCCTCGTCCTTATTCCTCTGACGGGACTTGGGAGCCTGGATGCCGAACCGGCACTGGTGCTTTTGGGCCGTTGCCGAAGCGTTCACCCTTTTGAGTTCTGTCTTGTCTTCCCACGTTCGACGCAAGAGGCTAAAGCAGTTGGTAGTAGGGACCGTAGAGATGATCCGTTCTAGAGGTATGATGGGTTCGCCCCCGTCCAGGCGAATCCGTAAGTCCCCGACAAGAATGGTCTTGCCAGACTTCTGGTGGCAACAGCGGGTCGCTTGCCCTTACGACTGTGGCGCTGCTCCTTCTGGTGAGCCGAAGATGATTCTGCTCTGAGGTGGTAGGCAGAGAAAACCCAACCTGAGGGTGCTGGTGGCACAGGGCCATTCATCGGGAATGCCGGAACGGGCCCCCAAGATGCGAGATCTGTAGTGAAGGTCGACGGCCGGGTGCCTCGAGTGTAGGCCTTTGCCTGAGCCGACAATAGTGCTGCGGATGCTCGCAGCGACGTGCTTGCACTGGGAGTTGTCACTGCAGGGGGTACTGGGATGCCGGTGACCCGAGGCCTTGAGCCTGAACTGGGAGCTGGCAGGACCGGAAGGTGCGACAGAGGGCGCTCAGTCCGTACCGTGGTCATCGCATCCCACAAAGGCAGACCCGTGCTGGGGATCGGCGTTGTCAGGTTGCGGGAGGGATGCCCCCGAGGTAGAGCCAAGGGATCTGGGACTTGACATGAACCACTCGTACCAGACGTTGTCTGCGGGAAACCCTGGGGTTGTACGTCCAGTCTGGATGCTAGGATGCCTCGTACCAGGGGTTGGGGACACGGGCGAGGCGGTCGCTCTTCTGAGGTTCGGGTCGGGGAGCCCGAACGGGGTGATGGGGAGCCCTGCCCCCGGGCTAGGAGGCCTATGTGGGGAGCTGGCTCGGTGGGAGCTCAGGGTTGATGACCCGAGCAGAGTGCTGAGGAGTAGAACACCTTGGGGTGGAGGCCCACACCGGATGTTGGCTTGGCCGGGGCTCGGGGCTGGGAGCCCGAGCGAATTGTAGGACTTGGGACCGGAACCTGGGATGCGAGGTTTGCATCAGGAGCTAGTCGAGACTGGTCTGGAACCCCAACGGGCACCGATGGCAGGAGAGCCGAGGCTGACGCTCCGCCTAGCTGTCAGGACTGGCGGCTGGTGTGGCGCATTGGTGGCGCCAGGGGAGACAGGAGCTGGGGGTGGCGGTGGAGCCACCACGGGGACCACACCCAAGAAGTAGGGTGATCTGACGACTGGGGGGAAGCTGCCGAAAGTGATCGGCACTGCCAAGTAGCCCACCCGTGTGTGGGTGGTGACAACGATGGGACCGTAGGTGACGGCCATCATAGTTGTTGAAGTCCTGGATGAGCAGAGGCGACGGCCGCAGGTGGTCATCGAACACGATCTGGCAACTGGGAGACGAACTGGAAGTTGCTGGGAAGTACGAACAGGTGCTTTTCTGCTACCTCTCCGACAAGGACAAGAAAAGGGCACCAGGACTTCAGGGCTGGCACAGGCTTTTTCTTGAGTAGAAAGAAGGAAGGCAGGAGATGTCCCACCAGGCGTGCCATCCTTTTTGTTTCATCCTGGGGATTCGCCGGATGTTGCCGGCGGGTCTGGGGCGGTGTGTGCGATGACTGGAGTGATGGGTAGGATATAGCTACGGGAGAGATGCCGGAAGGCAATGGGCCTCGGGAACCCCCTACCAGCCTGGGGGGTCAGGCTAGTCCACCTAAACCCATGGTTTAGGCGGACTGGGCTTGGGGCTAGTTTTTTTTTTATTCTGGATGGGTTTAGGCAGACCAGCCTGGGGGTCCATGCTGGTCCACCTAAGCCCTCCCCTAGGGGGGTTTAGGCGGGTTTTATTGGGGGGTTTTACCCGGGTTTGACTGGGCGGTTTGACTGGGGGTTCAGATTACCAAAAGACAGCAAACCCCGCGACCTGACCATGCAGGTCGATCCACGTGCGAGGGTGCACGATGGTGGTGCATGACGCGATGAGTTGCTGGGAGTCCTGAGTTGGGCTCTGGCTTGCTGTGAAGTGGCTGGGGCTTTCGTGCCCACCAGGTGCTCGGGAAAATTCCCGACACGTGTGTATGTGGGTCGTATAAGGCTACTGTGAGCTCCTGAAGCTTGTGGTCGGCCCAGATGGGTCTTCCTTTGACTTCAGAGGGCTGGAGGGAGGCGACTCAGGGGTAGACCCTGGCCTCGTTGCTGGGTGCCACATGTTGTGGCTTGTAGTCAGGGGCTCCCCCGGGTCGGCTCAGGTAGCTGTGTTGAACGCAAGTAAACCCGCAAGCTGAGTGATCAGAGGTGAGCTCAATCGATTGTTGATTTTGCCATGGGTCATGGCTAGCTGGTTAGGACCCTCAGTTGGGCCCGGTGACTGGGGTGTTGACAGGATAATACCATTTGTCTGGTGGTCGGGGTGGCCCTTACTCCTTGGCGAAGAGTCGTATGATGCGGCAAGCTACTCTATGTCCCGGGTTAACCCGATTCTTGAGATATGGGTGGTGTAAAACCGTAGGCAGGGTATTCGGGGGTGATCCCCAAATCCCTTCAGAGTGCCGCTCGATGTAGCAGGTTGTCCCAAACCTTGGATCCGGCTCGGCTATCAGAGAAACTGGCTAGTATAGTGCCCTTTGTTTGGGAACAAGCCTCGCTTGTTATGGTGTGTCATTTGACCCGACGAAGTGTCTCGATTTCTGAGCTCAACTTGACTGGTGGAGCACCTTTGGCATTGTGCCATTTTGTTCTATGTAGGAAGTATTTTCCTACACCTAATCTTCAATTAATTAGAGGCAATAAGCAAGTGCAAACAAGCCTGTTGTAGCTTCTTCTCTCGAGCCCTCAGCTCCAGATGTGCTGCCCACCCAGTGGTCTTTGGAGAGGTTGGCCGCCCTAGCTACAAATAAGGTTTCTTTGGAGGTGACCCAGGACGTCTTGGCGTGCCTGGGGGGCCCTAGAATTATGGTTTTTGAGTTGTCTAAGAGTCCTCCTTCTGAAGAGTCCGTCGACTATGAACCCTCCGGTGACGAAGAAGAGTATGAGTTAGAGTCAGGAGCCAGCACCCCATCTCTCTCTTATGGGAGTGATCTCCCCGCATTCAGCCCGGCCCAATTGACATTAGGGCCTTTGAGCATGCCCAACCTCCTGATAGAGGAAGGGGGAATCACTTCCAACCTATCATGGCCAACATCGGAAGCCCTAAAAAGACTAGTAAGCTGGGCCTCGTGCCATTTGAGGTAAGGTTCTCTTTTATTCACGACTTTCTTCACGTCTGCCACCATTTATAGCAGGAGCTCTGACGTGTTTCTTCCTTTCCACCTCTTTCGTGTTTGGTCCCTTGTAGGGACTTGCAGCCTCAATGGGGCTGACACTGCCAACAGTGGACACCATGGCTGCCTTCTCTCCTTTTCAAGTGAGGGCTATAGCTTTCACCCCTGTTATGGGCACGGCTCCCGTGTTGAGGCCGATTGCCCTAACGTTCCCGAGCGGGTCTATTTCAATGTTGGGCTTGGGTCAACCCTCTGCAGAGCAACTTCAGCTTCAGTCTATGGAAGTCGGGATAGAATTTATGGATGCTGCTTCTGCCAAGACGCCGACAGACGCGGGGCTCAGAGAGGCGATCAACGATACTTCCATCTTGGCAATCGAAGCCAACACTGAAATGGAACAGGCAGCCCAGTTGGGACAGCATGATGAAGTCACCTCGGAGGGTGGAGACTTTGAAGGAGAAACAGTCAGTGAAACAACTGCTCTAATGCGCATAGCTGGCATCGAGTTGGAAAGGGTGACACAGCCAGGGCAACATGTAGAATTCACCTCTGAATATGTAGGCCTTGAAGTTCAAGACTTTGCTCCTTCAAGAGAGGTCGAGGCTGAAGTCCCTACCCCAATCGGTATTGAGTCTATCGAGCAGCTTGAGAAGGAATTGGTGGAACCATCTTCCTCATTGCCTTCATCTTCTTCATAGCCTGTTGATGATATCTGGGCTGAGGTTGACAGCAGGTGGAGTTTCATCTCCCTGACACACCATCACTTGGCTTGCAATCATCTGATGAACTGGTGTGGCAGAACTTAGAGATGCTGAAACAGGCTGTGCTGACGCGCCGAGACTTATCCTATGCACAACTGAGGGGGCTGGTAGAGCCTATGTCATGTACCCTCATGGCTTTCGGCTATCTTATGCAACATTAGATGCCTCGTGTGATCTTGCTACTCTGGTATGTAAACCGACGAGAATTCATTGATCACGGCCTGAGGGATCAACTGACCGCCCTGAAGCTTCAACGGAAGGAGGGCCTCACTACGCTGCAAGCCTCTGCAGAAACCGCTAGCCAATAGAGGTTCATTGTCGAGGGTGCCACCGATCGAATTTCACTGTTGTAGAAGCAGACTTTTGAACTCCGTGCTGAATTGGCCTAGGCTGAAGAGGATTTGGCACACGCCAAGCAGCTACAAATACAGAGTTTAAACGAAGCTGTATTGGCGGAAGGGCGCGCTAGCTCTATCCAAGAGGAGCTGTTGAAATTGGAAGTCGAAGAGCACCGACTACAGGATCTGGTTGACCATCCTTCTATCGGGCTTATGGAACTTGATGATATCTTTCCCCACCCCAACCAATGATGTATTGTTATATCTTTTTCTTCTCTCTTTTTTTGAAACTTCATGTATATCGGAGCTCGCTCCGAAACTCCATGTGTCTTTTATTTTTATGCAATGAA
>JANBPO010009272.1:0-12092 GCA_024336825.1 Amorphophallus titanum
AAATTTTTCCATCACAAAGTTTAATATGTCCAACATGTTTCCGATGAATGATTTTCAGTCGAAAATTACCGTCGGTAATTAACATTTTTCTTGTTGTGTGACCCAGAGATGAGGCTGCCTACCCACTAGCACGGCGGTGGTTACCATGCATGACCGGAGCACCTCACGCATACGAGCTGATGGTCGTTAGATGGGAGTTCTGAAACTACCCCCCTTCACTGGTATGTATGTAAATATGATGCATTCTATTCTTATTTCCCGTTATATGTGATGACATGATAATATGTATGTCGGTTGTGTGGAGACTGTACCTGGAGATGTCTGATGAGGACCAGCCATGGGTCGTAGCGGGCCAACCTCGCTTTGGGCGTGACATCTGGGTTCACTACCTAAATGAGATCGAGCCGCTACGACTTAGGCTAGTGATGAGAACACTCGGCCTGCACCAGGAGTGGGTTGAGGTAGACGAGCCTCGCGAAATCGGGCGAAAGACCCGAGGGCGGACCAAGGGGACAAACTGGCAGCTGCGGTTCCCGGAGTAGTTCGCCGACTGGCAGCGAGGTGGGACCCCAGTCATCTCCTACGCTCTAGACAGCTCGACATACCTTCAGTGCTACTGGGAGACGTACGCGGGTTGGCCTCAGATGAGGCCGAGAGGGGTATGTATGGATGCTTTCTAAATTTAATTTATATGCTTCTGAGGTATGCAACTAATGAATGGTCTATGCAGGATGCGCGGGATGCAGTGGCAATGGAGTTAAATGCCCGTCTCCACAGCCTAGAGGCCCAGTTGGCGACCACGCGAGCAGATCTGGAGACCCTGGTAAGTATGCACTATCTATACACTGTTAATTGTCTCTGAAATTTGATGTTTGCCACTAAAAGTCTCAATAAATGTAGCGTGCCCAGCAGGGAGTAGCAGCTGGAGGGGCAGGAGGTGCGTCTAGCTCGAGGGATCCGACCGCTGAGATCATCACCCTGGAGGAGCGACTTGCAGGAGCGATAGCGCGGGCTGAGGTGGCGGAGCATGACCAAGTTGAGTGGGTAAGATTTCAAACAATGATGGAATCGAGACATGTAGCTGATAATGGTGAACATTGCAGGTTGCAGAGCTGCAGGAGGCGCTCACTCAGGCTACTCGAGCTAGTGCCGAGCTGGAGATCCGCGATCGTCAGATCGTGGAGTTAGAGGAGGAGGGGAGACGTCGAGAGACAGAGGTGAGCAACACACATGATTTTCTTTTAAAGATATCTTATACTATGATGCTCATAAAACATGTTGAGCAATGCAGGCTACCGAGTTACAGGGCGCTCTCACTTGGGCCGCGCTAGCCGGTACCGAGCTTGCGATTCATGACCAATGAGTTGCCGAGTTGGAGGAGCCCGAGAGGAGGCATCGAGAGGCCGATGCGCTACCCTAGGATGTGATAGAGCTGTGGATCCTCCTTGAGGTAGAGAGGAGAGAGAGGACCAGAGAGAGCGAGGATCGACTGAGAGAGCGAGAGGAGCGGCTTAAGCGAGAGTGAGAGCTATCCGAGCTGAGACTCTGACTTGGCGCAGCCGAGGAGCGTGCTAGAGCAGTGGAGGAGCGCTACTAGAGAGGCCAGGAGCGAGCGCGGGCAGAGGGGCAACCCAACGCCTATTCTAGCACGAGCTACTTGGCGGGTTCCTCTACTCGGCAAAGCAACGAGGTGGGTGAGTGAGCTTGGGCTGGGAGATCAATAGCTTCTCAGGGGTCGATGAGGCCCCCACAGATTCCTACCAGGGACAGGGGTGAGGCAGAGAATAGTGAGGGGTCACTCTACCTCGAGATCTCTGCCTCCCTATAGTAGCTGACCGGGACAATTGAGAAAACTACTCCTATCGCTGGTACTGCTGCGGCTGTGCTGGCAGTTGCTGGGGCTGAAACTGCTGCTACTACTGAAACCCGGACGGCTGACTCGGTCTCTGCAAACAATCACGTGCCATGTGCCCTGGCTGGTCACACCTGAAGCAAACCACGGGCGTTGAACACGGCCTGCTTGGATGAGAGCCATCGCACCTGGGGCACCCGTCCCGAACACCACTCACCGAACTCCGACGCTGCAAAGTTATCGACTGCTGGACACTACCTATCGACTCCTGCTGCGGCTGCCCCTTACGACCCCGACGATTCCCGCCAAAGCCCGCATCCTTGAGCAGCTTCTTGAGCCTCGAGCTAAAGGACGACGACTCTGGCACGGGAGCCATAGACTGCACTGCCATAGAACCACCCGCTGAAAGCTGGACAGTACTCTACTGCTGAACCTCCATCGGTTGACCAAAACCTGCCCGAACCTGACCAGCACTGCCTTGCCCTCGAATTCGCTGCAAATCTCTCTCCAACGCCGATGTTGCCTTGCACGTCGCATCCAAAGTGGTCAAACCTGACGCAAGAAGATGGTGCCTCATCTCAACCCTCAAACCACTAACAAACTGATCGGTCTTCACTTCCTCATCTGCCATGATGTGCGACGCATAACGGTCCAACTCGATGAACCTAGCACGGTACTGCATCACTGATATGTCACCCTGAGTCAACTCCATGAACTCGCACAACCTCTGTGTCCTGATGAAAGACGGACAGAAGGCACGCTCGAATGTCACGACGAACTCCTGCCACATGATCTGCCGAAGGGGACGAGTGTAGCGGCCTGGGATCCGAGTACCAGAAAGGAACCGGCGCTACTCGAATCTCGGCCCGCCTCCCACAAGTCGGAAGAATCGGAAGGGAAGAAAGGATGGTGTGAGGGTGTGTAAGAAGTTAAAGTAATTGCAGGGATAGCACAATATACAACAAAATAATAATACATAAATTAAATAAATAAACTGCTACAACATCTAGTACATCTCATGTCCAAAATAAAGTACAGTCAACTGAAAGAAAAGGTACAAGTACACAGGGCATATCCCGGCTCTGGCAACTGGGACTAACCTCGGCTACTGGAACCGCGCTGGACGCCTGCCGCACCTCCTGAAGTGCCGGCCTCGCCTGAAACACGGTGAAGCTGCTAGGATTGGAGCTAGTGAGGCCGAGACACCACTCGTCCATGCTGGCACGAGCGACCCTCCAGGAGAGCTTGGGACTGAGAGGAACCGCTATAGCCATGGGAGAGCTACCAGAGGAGCACCTAGGGCGACTGATGGACTGAGCCAGATAGAGAGTAGTAGTGGGATTGGGTCACGAGGTGGACGTCGTCCTCAGACGGTTCTTGATGCTGCTATTTGGGTAGCTGATTTTCACGACGAGGGCAGAAGGGGTGAGCTGCAAGCTCCTTCCACTATTGGCAGACCTGGACATAGCTGGGCCCTACGCATGGGGCGCAACTGCATTAGCATTCTTGTTCGACTCCCTCAGCACCACCACTCAGTAGACGATGCTGGGCGGGTTCTCCCCACCACTTCAGGTAACCCTTCTACCTTAAAGGCTTATGCAATTATGAATTTAACTGCTATATGCTGACACTTAACAATGCAGGTATGGACCTATGTGTACCTCCCTAGCTTAGGGAGAGGGAAAGAGGTACACCCCAACTGAGTTCCTATCGCGAGGCGGTGGATGGAGGTTCGGGACACCGGGTCGCTGTGACGCCTAGTGCAGGTGATCCAGGATGACATCAACACGCTACCCTATGCATCGGTAAGATTTTAAACCTTAGACTCCTAAATGCAATTAAATGCTTTGACACTAACACTTGACTTGGCTGACTTCTCAGGTGCTCTGGACACCATATTGTGATGACGGGCATGATGGGTAGCCGTGGGTGGAGGCGGCCCAAGTGTACGCGGGATGGAATGTATGGCTGCATTGCATGAACATCATCGGGCCATTGCTCCACCACCTGATCATGAGGACCAGGGGCATCCACCAGCCAGAGGTGGAGTTCCCGACGAGGGAGGAGGAGCACATGGGGTTATCTTCTCGATGACTGACCAGCGAGATTGATTGGGTCACTCGGGTGGTGGACCAGGTTCGCAACTGGACGAGGAGAGGTCGGGTGGTGCAAGCCCGAGCCAGCAGCGATGAGGCCTACCTAAAGGCCTATGCCAAGCGTTACGGAGACCAGGTCTTCCGTGGCTCACAATGACTGGTACGACTCTTTAAACTCATGCTTCCTAATGACATCTGATGCACTGACACGATATCTAATGTACTGACAACCTAACTCCTCTATATGTAGCTAGACCCTCAGGGATGGATAGCGGAGCTCTAGGGTCTCCTCCACACCACGATCCAGCAGCGAGATGAGTTCCAGTGCTTGCTGGAGCATTTGGTGAGTTTTACTTGACCTTAGACTTAATATGCAATGGTTTGAGACTGACTGACTGACTTCTAAATGTAGCAGACAGAGGGAGCACAGCAGTAGGGTCCAGACGCTCCATCCCCTTCCTCCTAGCCACTAGCAGATAGGGCTGAGCGGGACGTCGAATTCGCTCGGGCGATTGCTTGGGCTGAGGAGGCCAAGGCCACTCTCGCGGAGAGGGTAAGCGAACCAACCAAACTTCCCTTCAGCCTACCGACTATGAAAATGCAAGTGACTAATATGACTTGAATGCACATGCAGAGGAGGGAGATAGCAACATCAGTGAGTAAGGTAGAGTGGATCCAGGTAGAGGTAGCAGAGGTGGCCCACCTTCGTGCGAAGGTGGAGCGCCTTAGTGCTGGGGCGGCAGAGGTTGACCGCTACTGTGCAGAGGCTAAGGAGGCTCGGCGGCACGCTTACGAGCAGAAGATCGAGCTACGGGTCATGGAGCGCACGGTCCAGATGATAGGCCGAGGGCCAGAGCAGAGCGCATCGCAGAGTGGTGCGTGCAGTAGCATGTATCAAGACTACCTGACTAGCTCCTCCAGCCATCGATGGAATGAGGAGGCGGAGAGACAACGACGTCGCAAGAAGGGCAGCACAGCCATGGGCCCGCCCGAGAAGAAGCATGAGGGCACTGGCGACAGCGGGGGCCCTAGAGAGGGACCGGCTTGAGAGCTATCTTACACCCCTTCCCTGTTTTCCTCTTTATGGACACATGCATGTACATGGGTTTTGACTTAGTGAAAACATGATCTTTTGACTTCTAAAAATGTAAATATGTGGATGCTAACACTGACTCTACGACAACCCCTAAGAGTGACATAGAGAGAGAGACAGATGCGGGTTTGAAGGCACGAAGACCAGAGATAGAGAGGGGGATTTAGGAGAGATCACTTGGGTCAGGAGAGAGAGAATGGTCACAACAGAGCTTCCACCCCCTAGGTGGTGGTCCTACAGAAGGCCATGGAGGGAGGGTGGACATAAACCAAGAGCAGCAGGAAAATGGTCTTCACGAGACCACAAAGGAAGCTAAATGGTCTTGATGAGACTGTTAGGTGTGTGAGAGAGAAGGCGGTGAAGAGAGGGTATAAGCGGTCATCAAACGACCGCTAGAGGAGCCTAGCGATTTTGCATTAGACCACAAGGAAGAAAACGCAGTTAAACCCGAGCAGGACTCTCAGGGAGAGTCCTAACCCATGGATAACACCATCCAAACTATGGTAAGACCTGTTCTAACTCAAATTGAGGCACCCCAGCTTCAATCCTAATGCAATAGGACTAGGAACTTAAGCCCTATAACTAGGAATACACCCAGAACTCGTAACTCACAAAAAACCCTCTCTTTAAGCCTTGAAATCTTTAGTAAAAACACCCAAATCATCATGAAGAGGTCTTTTGAAGCTAGCACAATGGGTGGGGGTGTCTACAATAGGCCAAGACTGGCTAAGAAGGAGCATGCTGCAGTGGCTGATCTCCATCCCCAAGCATCTGAGTACTAGTTCTTCAAGAGAGGTGAGCTAAGCAATGATATTCAAATTCCATTAATTTTCCTCAAATTTCTCATATCACCTCTCTTCTTCTTCTCTTCTTCTTTCTTTTCCTTTTCTTCTAGCTCCTTCCTAACCCACGATGTTATTCCAGCCTGAAGTGGGTGGCTCCCATGATAAAGGAACTCCCTTTAGAGGTTATCTCAATCTTAAAGGCATGGCACCTTCACCCATTGTCCTTGTTGTGCTTCAACCGGAGCAGATGCTTCGGGTCGATATCCAGTACAGGCACCGACTGCTTACTCAAGAACTATCGCTCGGCTCCGTCCTAGCAATCAGTTTTGCATAACCGATAAAAGCCCGTCCGGGCGTTCCACCATTTTATGTATTCTGCGGTCACTCGTGGGACTAGTTCGAGCACTGGCACCCTGAACGTAGAGCTGTCGACTTGGTGATAGAAGTCCCACCAGGTCCAAGCATGCTTGACAGTCAAACTACCCCGGAGACTTCGCACGGGCAGGGCAAACTGTGCGCTGTACACCGGGATATGCTGGTCATACCTGAAGTTCTGCCCGAAGTGGAAAGGATAATATGGCTCCAGTAACAGGGTATCCCCTTTCCTAAAGATAGCACGCTCGGGTGGATAGACAGTGCCCCATCACGAAGCTTTGGCTCCAACAACGGGCAGACCACTGTCTGCTGGCTGATCGGGTGGATGTATCTCTCCACCTTGTTGTGTTGGCATTCTTGCATGTTGTTCACCAGGGGACTGGAATGAGCAGCCAACATCCAAAAGTGAACAGTGCCTGTCGAGTCATGAAGAATTGTCATGAGCCAACCTCGTATGCTGTACAGCTGCATAGACATCGAGCTCGGCTCTGCACTGGCAAACTCCAACATGCGCGGGGATAGCCCCCAAGACTAGATAGTGCGTGGAGCATACTCAGGGAATAGAGAGTAGATCCAGGCATTGAAGAAGTGCATCAGGCCAATGATAGTCTGGCGTGGGAGCTGGTGCGCACTGACATCCCTGATCATCTTGTATATGAGACACAATGCAGCTGGGCACAAGGACAACTTGATTCCCCATGCCATCTGACAAGCCGGATAGATCGCGTATGGCCGAATGACGGTCTCATCCCCATATGGTAGAGCGAAGGAACAAAGCCTATCTATCGGAAGGTCACACAGTGTGTCATCGGGTCGACCCTTGTTGGGATGGCACCACTTTGGCACCCCTTTAGAGTAGGAATCTTCACCTTAGCCTTGCTCTTACTGTGCTTCTTTCAGACTGTGGCGGTGTCGATGTAGGGGAAATCTTCATATTTCTTTAGCCCGTCGAAGAAATACTTCAACCATAGGCTCAGACGAACCCTCTTGCGGTCCCCATAGGGAGGCTGCTTCCCACCATTGGATAACTGGTACAGCTCCTGGTATGCCTTCATGAGGTACCGATAAGAATCGTCGAGCGCGTAGATGCCATCCCCGTTGGTCTCGTCCTTGATGAGGTCTGGGAGGCATACTTCCTCATACAGCTCCCCATTAATGGGTAAGCCACTCAGCTGGTGGAGGCTCTATAAATCCAGCGAAGTCTCACCCTCTACGGTGTAGAAGGTGTTCATTTCGGTGTTGAAGACTTCAATCATCCCGCTGCAGAGGCCTTTGGAAATGGGATAGCTGTACCGCGAAGCATAGATGCTGTGATAGACGCCGACCCGAATAAGTAGGGGAGCATAGTTGAACAACGCATACTCGGTAAACTCCGTCGCCCCTTCCCGAAAGATGTGCGCATCTTGGACCTTGAGTTCTGTAAACCAGCCTAAGGCTAGATCGTGTTTGAAACGAATCGCCAGACAGTCCAAGAGGAAGGGCTCTTCCCTATACCCCCACTTCAACGGGGCCAGGAACAAACCAAAGTAGTGTTGCTCTTTTTGAACTCGCCCGGCAGTGTTATCCCAACGGGCTGGAGTAAAATCAGGGGCCCATACCTGTTTATCTTCTATGGGCAGCAGCTCCTCCAGCCCCAACATGGGCTTTCATTCTCTCGGCTCCTCCACCAAATACATGGGAATGCTCTAGGGAACACTGTACAACAGACTGTCCCCAGTTTGTAGGATTGCACGCTCTGCGGCCCGTACAGCTCGGGAGTCCCTCCTGTCCGGTAATGGAAGTGCTTCAAAAAGTGAAGGAGGTGTTTGTCTTTGGGATGATCTCTCTGGTAATCGCCAGCCCGATCGAATGTGAAGCCACTATCACTTAGTGCAATGTGGTTGAATTCCATAGTGCTGCTCTCGGAGTCTGATGACTCAGCCAATGAAGCCACCTCGGCATGTTCACGGTCCATGTCTTCAACGTTGTGCCATGTGACTGTGGGCATGACTAGCGAGGGAGCAGAGCTGGCACTGGTGGCAGCAGAGGTGGAAGAACCACTCGGAGCGGCCATTTATCTGCAGGGTGTAAAATATTTAAAGTCAGAATGAGCCCCAAGCAAAGACAAAGGAAAGGAAACTAGAAGAGGCTGCACTGCAATTAAATTGAGCAAAATGTAAATAAATTTTGACAAATTTTAGGTAAAGTCTCCCCTAGGCTGGGGGCGTAAAGGGAAGACACGGGTGCTCACCCATAAGGAGTGACGGCCCCAACAAAAATCATGGGGTGCACAGAAGGCAACACTGGATGATCCTTCAGTCCGTTCGAGGTGGCCTCTACTTCCCCGGCACGCTTCTAGTGCCCTTACCCGGCACACCTAAGCGACCCTCTACTGGACACGCCCCCGTGCGCTCCACCCAGCAAGCTCGTGATGCCCCTTGCCTGGCACGCTTGTGATGTCTCTGGCCTGGCACACCCCGAAGGCCCTCACCCGATGCGCCCCTATGCCCCTATCTCTGGTAGACCCTGTGCCCCCTACTACCGGCACACCCCGTGCCTCCAGTCTCTAGCATGCCCAGTGACTTCCCCACCGACACACCCTGTGCCTTCACCCGACGCCCCCAGCTGTACCCGATGTCGTTCCACCGTGCCAGAGAGAAGAAGAAGAAGAGAAGAAGAAGAAGAGGAGAGGAAGAAGCCTAGGGCTTCGTCTCTCCCCTCCTCCCGAGTGAGAGAGGAATGGGGAAGAAGGAAGAAGAAGAGAAGAAGAGAGAACAAGAGAAGACGAGGAGAAGAGAAGGGAAAGAGAAGGCCAGTGTAGGTGCGTCGTGCATTGGATGGCGGACCTGGTGAGGACCGTTATGGTATCGCAGTGTCAATTAGGTCGTTTTTTATATCTTGACTTAGAAAGGCCAGGGTAAAGGTAAAAAGGTAGGAAGGGAAAGGAAGGAAGGAAAACATGTCTACACTCATCTTCTCCCATAGGGAGGGACCTTCTCACCGTTTAGTAGTCTTGGCCGAAGGAGGCTTGACCGCCTCTTTATCTTTCTCCTTCTGCTTTTTGAAAGTATTGAAGTCTATCGCGTAAACTTCTTGTAGCACTAGTCTCTTCTCGGCCTGCCTGGCCTTTTGACCTCATGCAGCAAGAATGGAGGAGTATCGGGTGAGGAATGCCTCAATCTCTGCCACAATGTTGTTCAGGTGGTCGAATGACTTGACCTTAGTGCCAATCATCCTTTCCATAATTTCCTTCTTCAGGTTCTGTTTACAAATTTGCACTGCGTACGTCCTCCTGATGCGGTGGACATTTGCACCTCATACTGAGGTTCCTCCACCACTTGATGTACTCCAGTGCAGATTCATCATTCCTTTGCCTGGTAGCATAGAGTTTTGCCATAATGACCTCTTGTTCAGCTATGTAGAATATTTCCTTGAATTTCTTTTGCATATCGGGCCAATCAATAATAGACTCGGCAGGCAAGCCTGAGTACCACTCGAAGGCGAGCCCAGTCAATGTAGACCCAAAGAATTTTAGGAGGTAAGACTCGTGTGTGACTAGATCACCCATGACGTTCACATAATAGGCAATATGCTCCCGAGGAGACCCTTGTCCATTGAACTTTTCAAACTTTGGCGATTTGGAGATGCCTGGCAACAGCTTCTTGGCGGCATGGTGCACCGGGTAAGGTACCCGGTACACGTCGAATGGCGTATGGTCGCCATTGCCCCTCTCTACCAATTTCATTTCTATCATATGTTCCAGCATCAATTTTCTCACTGCTACTGGGTCAGCCAGACTTGGGTAGAAGTGGGCCGGTTGTCCAAGCGACGTTGTCAACGTTGTCACTTGTGGTGCGACGGTAGACCCATGGAATGGGAGGATCGGTGGAGGAACTGGTGTTGTATGTTGTGGCTACTGCATAGGCATACCCCCGGTGTGGCTAGGCATTGGTGGAGACACCGTCGCTTGTGGGGAAGCTTTGAAGGCTTGACCGTTACCCCCAGGAGTTTCTGGCGGTGGTTTGGTCTGCTTGGATGTTGAAGGCTAAGAATTCATTTCATTCAATTACTTTCTCAGCAATTCGATCTCCTACTGGTACCACTATATCATGAGTAGTATGGCAGGGTGATTCATGGAGAAACTGGGAGTGCCCCCTCTTTCTTCAGCCGAGGCCTCCTCAGATGATGTGGACGGCATCCCGCTCATGTCCCCAGCAGTGATAACATTAGCAGTTAAGGCCACTAGGGCTTCTTTTGTGGTAGTCTCTTCAACGTGAGCTTGAACTACCTCACTCGCCGCTCTCCTCCTTCTAGTGAGAGGGCCCTACCTTTCGGCGAGCCTAGCTACTTCTTTGGGTTCGGTTGGCAAGGCTCTATACCTACCGAATACCCCAGCCATGTTGCATGTGTAAACAAACATATCCTTTCCTCTCCTCGCCATCCTTCTTGACGGCCTGCTGGGAAAGGTCAATCTATCGAAGATGGATCTTCATGTTGGCACCTCCCATCGAAGCAGAGATTGAGGGTGATCTTCTGAAATATTCCTCGATTCTGCACTTGGCAGAGATCGGGCTTCATGGTCTTCTAGGGCCATGGCTGCTGCCTACAGTAGCCTTTGGCGACCCAAAGGGTTGCTTCCTGGGCCATACAAATAACCTCTCATAACTTCATTCACTCCCTCCCGGGGCTGTGAGGAGGGGAGGTAGGTAATGTCATAAGATGAGTGCCTTGGGTGGGCAGTCTTGTGGTAGTGTCAGGAACCCCAGTGATGAGCGCCCCTTGATGGTGCTGGGACAACAGGAGCCAGTTGATGTTCTGGGGCTGTTGGCTCCATCCAATCTTTCTTCTTTTATCTCTTCTGGTGAGCCCTTTCTGGCTCTGCCTGGGCTGGTGAAGTAGTTCAGGCAGCCTTAGGCACCCAGACTTGCTTTCCCCTTGTCGGTATCTGGGCTAGCGGGCTCTTTGACCTCTTGGCCTTGTTGGGTCTCTTTCCCTCTATCTCTGTTAGTGGCTAAAATGAATTCCGCACCGGCATAGTGGGTATGACCCACTCTGGGATCGCTTCGGCTCAGAGCCCGTTTAGATGCACCCGGACGCTTCCAATGATAACTGACTTGCCAGAATTGGAGACCTGGCCTCTAGATGGAGTAGCATTCATGTGGCCCCTATAGAGCCTCCTCTTATGTGAAGTCGACCCTTGATTGGACGGGCCGGCAGCTGGGTGCATGTGGTGCATGCAGCAGCTTAACGTCTCCGTCGAGACACTCATAGTAGTCTTGGCCAGTGACCAATCGGCAGCAACCTTGATGCCTCCCTGGGTGGGAGCATTGATTTCAGCAATGTCGGATGCCTCCACGTCCAGCAAATTCACGAAGGCCCCCCAAGGAAATTAGGGAAGCCCATAATGGGAGGGAAGCTCTCGAAGCGAGTGGGGACAGCCAAGTACCCATCTCGGACATGACTCTCCACGATAAGCGGATCGAAAGTAACTGCCATTGTTGTCATTGGAATGCGACCTACATTTGCAAATTGAGTAATTAGTATTTCAAGAGGGAGCCATAGGACCATTTAATCCCGATGAAGAGATGAAGGGTGGTTAAGTCCCACCAGGCGTGCCAAACTTGTGGACGCACTTTTGGACACGTCTCTTGTTTTATTCATTTACAGGTTTATTAAGTGCGTGGGCATGCTAGTCAAAGAGTGACAGTTTATTCAGGCTTCGTGGAAGCCCTTGGTGCGTGCCGTCCGACTGATCAGACGAAAGTGGAATTCGTGTCGGGACCAAAACCAGCCATGCCATAAAGGCCACAACATTATTTATATCTCTCCGGAGGGGAGAACACCCTTGAATAATTGTCAGGAGAAAAGGGCCCTACGGCCAAGAGAATTTCTAATAAGACGAAATGATGAAG
>JANBPO010009278.1:0-12388 GCA_024336825.1 Amorphophallus titanum
ATTTTCCTGATTGCGTGACTAGGGCAGTCGTAGTTTGGTGGTCCGTGTTCTGGTAGTCCCCCGACTGTGGGATCGGGACGTTGAGTTCCGGTACAATAGGAGTAGCTGTAGAGCCGAGATTTTACCGGCCACTGGGTTTACTATTACTGTTGTTTTAACTATAGTTGCTACTTTCCGTACCGTCGTTGTTTTCGGTTAGGGTTCCGCGGGACCCCTATTGAGCCAGTGATAGGAGGCTCACCCCTGATTTTCAGGTGTCATGATTCTTCCTCGTGGTTCGAGGGTACTGTGTGGAGGTCCTTAGCTGCCAGCTCGTCGGGCCAAGTGTTCACTTGGCATTTGGTACGTTTTCCTACTTTTGACTAGACTCTGTTGTAGTTAGTTATTTATTTTGATTATTATATCTGTTTCCCTACTTTATTTCCTATTTCTGTGTACACCACACCTATCCTTTTAGCCCTTCCGAGCCCTCCAGCTCATAGACGGCAGGATAGGATTCGAATGGTATCGGGTCATTCTTGATATTCGGATCTTGGGTCATTACACGAACAGTCTTCGGGACCAACGTGGGAGCTATACGTCGACGGATCGTCCTGCGTAGCTGGTAGCGGAGCGGGATTGGTCCTACTGTCACCAGAGGGGATTGAACTACAATATGCCCTCTGTTTCAACTTCCCAACCACAAACAACATGGCTGAGTATGAAGCACTTCTCTCAAGGCTACGAATGGCGAAGCACCTGGGGGCGAGCAATGTGCGAGTGTACAGTGACTCCATGCTTGTCGCTAGCCAAGTTTAAGGGGAATTTGAAGCCCGCGAAGCCTTCATGATCAAGTATCTGGAAAAGGCCAAGGCTGTGACAGAAGAATTCTCTCACTTCGAGATGGCCCACATTCCCAGGAAGGAGAACATCCGAGCAGATGCTCTCTCTCGTCTGGCATCTGCAACCACGATTTCTAACTCCAGATCCATCTTGATCGAGGAGTTATCGGTACCAAGCATAAAAGAGATAGTCCCCCAGGTAAATGCCATCGACTATAAACCCTCATGGATGGATACCCTCCTGAAATTTCTACTGTGACAATAGTTCCCGAGCGACAGCGCTGAGGCTCGCCTGCACGCGAGCACAAGCGGCACACTTCACAGTGGTCGATGGCCATCTGTACCGTCGATCCCTCTCAGCTCCACTACTATAGTGCTTGTTCCCCACGGAGGTCAAGCAAGCCATCCAAGAAGTCCATGAAGGACTCTATGGAAGCCATGTCGGTGGGCGAGCACTCGCGTGGACACTGATCTGGCAAGGATACTTGTGGCCTACCCTACAACAAGATTGCCTCGAGTATGCCCGAAGGTGCCCTCAGTGCCAGAAGTTCTCAAACCTACACCACCAACCAGCTATGCAACTACACGCCTTGATGGAGTGTCACCCATTTACTTGGTGGGGGATAGACATACTGGGCCCTTTCCCTGAAGCTCAGGGGAGGAAGAAGTTCCTCATGGTCTCTATTGACTACTTCACCAAATGGGTCGAGGCAGAACCATTGGGAAAAATCACGAGTGAGGCAACCTAGAAATTTATACTACGGAGTATCATCTATTGGTTCGGGATCCCACGAGTTCTCACAGCCAACAATGGCAGACAATTCGCAAGCACTACCTTCTAAGAAAAGTGCTCAGAACTAGGGATCTGGAACCACTACACTTCGGTGGGACATCCTCAGGCCAACGGGTTGGTGTAAAATGCTAATAGGATGGTCCTCCAGGCATCAAGACTCGACTGGAGCAGGCAGGAGACTCATTGGTGGATTCCATCCTGAGCATCCTTTGGGCACACTGAACTACCACCAGAGCTGCCACGGGTTTTGTTAATAACACCTTTCCACCTCGCATACGGAGCAGAGGCAGTGGTTCCAATAGAAATTTCTAACCCGTCACTATGGGTGGGATATTTTGATGAGGCCAGAAATAACCAAGCGATGTGAGAGAACTTGGACCTACTTGAGGGAGATAGAGCACGTGCCCAAATAAGACCGCGCTGAGGCTCACCGCACACGAGCACGAGTGGCGCACTTCACAGTGGTCGATGGCCGTCTATACCGTCGATCCCTCTCAACTCCACTACTAAAGTGCTTGTTCCTGACAGAGGCCAAGCAGGCCATCCAAGAAGTCCATGAAGGACTCTATGGAAGCCATGTGGGTGAGCGAGCACTCACGCAGATGCTGATCTGGTAAGGATACTAGTGGCCTACCCTACAACAAGATTACCTCGAGTATGCCCAGAGATGCCCTCAGTGCCAGAAGTTCTCAAACCTACCCCACCAACCAGCTACACGCCCTGATGGAGCCTCGCCCATTTGCTCAGTGGGGGATAGACATACTAGGCCCTTTCCCTGAAGCTCAAGGGAGGAAGAAGTTCCTCATGGTTGCTATTGAAGCTCAAGGGAGGAAGAATTTCCTTATGGTCGCTAGTGACTACTTCACCAAATGGGTCGAGGCAAAACCATTGGGAAAAATCACGAGTGAGGCAACCTGAAAATTTGTACTGCGGAGTATCATCTATCGATTCGGGATCCCACGAGTTCTCACAACCGACAATGGCAGACAATTCATAAGCGCTGCCTTCCAAGAAAAGTGCTCAGAACTAGGGATCTGGAACCACTACACTTCGGTGGGACATCCTCAGGCCAACGGGTTGGTGGAAAACGCTAATAGGATGCTCCTCCACGACATCAAGACTCAACTAGAGCAGGCAGGAGACTCATGGGTGGATTCCATCCCAAGCATCCTATGGGCACACTGGACTACCACCAGAGCTATCACGGGCGAAACATACTTCCATCTCGCGTACAGGGCGGAGGCAGTGGTTCCAGTGAAAATTTCTAACCCGTCACTACGGGTGGGATATTTTGATGAGGCCAGAAATAACCAAGCGACGTGAGAGAATGGTGCGGACACCCGAGCACATGAGCGGCCCGGTTCAGGGAGCCACCGGTACCACACACGGAGCACCACGCGAGCCACGACAAACCAATAATGGAACCATTGAAATTCACCGAAAACCAAGAATTTGAGAGCAGCCAATAAACTAAAGATGTAAACCTTAAACAAAACCCAAATCTCCTCAGCACCGCCAGAATAAAATCCCACTCCATCCGGTCGTACGCCTTTTCCATGTCCCACTTGAGAACCACATTGTGACCACAAACCTTCTTATGTATATCTCTTACCAGCTGCCTAGAAGGAGATATATTATCCACAATGAACCTACCCTTAACGAAGGCCCCTTGCTCCTTGGAAATCAAAGAAGGCAGCAATCGAGCTAGCCGAGCACAAATGATCTTAGAAATAATCTTGTAAGTAAAATTACACAAACTAACGGGCCTATAGTCACTGAATGCTAAGGGTTCCTGAACCTTAGGAACCATAGTAATTAAAGAAGCTGCAGTACTCCTCGGCAAAGGATACCCCCCAAAAAATCCTTGCACTACCTGCACAACATCCTGAGAGATTATATCCCAGCAGAAGGTGAAGAAGAACCCAGTGAACCCATCCGATCCTGGTGCACTGGCCCCACTGCAAGACCATATTGCTTGTTTAATCTCCACGGCCTCTGGGATGGCACACAACCGATCATTCAGATCCTCATGAATTAATCGAGGGATACATCTTAATAATTCTTCATCCACCACATGTTTTTCCGATGTTAACAACGTCTTATAAAAATCTTCAGCAAGACCTGCCAATACATTCTGGTCCGAACACCAACTAGCCTCCTCCCCTACCTTAAGCCAGTGAATGAAGCTTCTCCGCCTGTTTGACTGGACCGCTGCATGATAGAAGGCGGTGTTTCTATCCCCACTCTCGATCCAATCCATCCTGCTCTTTTGATACCAGAATATTTCTTCCATATGCAAAGCCTTCTGATGCATCACTTCTGCCTCATAGAGCAGAGATCAGTTAGCTGAAGTGGGTTCAAGATCAAAGGTGAGCTGTCGGCTTTCCACCTCAGCCTCTGCCTCACTAACCTTCTGAGCCACATCACCAAATTCCTCCTTGTTCCACTGACGCAAAGCCTCCTTGAGCACTTTGAGCTTCATCTGAAGCCACACAAGACTATTAAAATGTTGCACCCGTGTCTGCTGTCACACATCTGAGACCACCTGCACAAAGCCTGGGTGCGCGCACCACATCTTCTGAAAAACAAACCGGCTAGGACCTGCAAAGATTTTTGGCCTCGACACCAACAACAGAGAGTGATCTGAAGGCCCTTGAGGAAGATGTTTAACCTGGAACGACGGAGCACCCACCTGTCACTGCCTATTGAATAGAACATGATCCAGTCGAGCTCTGATCGCTGCATTCCCAGTTCGATTATTGCACCAGGTAAAAGCCGGCCAAACCTATCCAGCGTCGAACAAGCCAGCAACTATAACAAAATTGTGGAAATCCTCCATGGACGACATGTTCACAACGACCCCTCCTATCTTCTCAGAAGGCCTCAAGATGCAAATAAAATCTCCTCCAATCCACCAAGGAACACCAATGGTAGCGGTAAAAGATAGAAGGTCATTAAACAACACTCGCCTATTACTGTAGTCGCAGGCTGCATAGACTATAATAAAGTACATAGACAAAGTAGCTCCTAATCTCTTACCTAGAGTGATGAACTGAGGCGAAGAATCTACCACCTCCAACCCACAGGCATCCTGCCAGAACACCCAGAATTTAGAAGAAGCCCCACAGTTGCCTGCCCAAAAATCCATGTTAAGCATCCTGGCCAAAGCTGCTGCTTTATCTAAGGTAATCATCGGTTCTGAGACACCAACAATCCCCGGTTTGAACTTCCTAACCAGCCGTCTGATACTGCGACGGGAGCCACCATTCCCTACCCCACGGATGTTTCAAATCAGAGTAGGAATCATTGAGGTTGGTTGGAACGAGGTCCATTCCCTGATCTCGCACGAGACCTAGTGATAACTCCGCCCTTATCTCTTGGTAAAATGGTCACAGAACTGTCCGACGCTTTCAACACGAACAACGGCATGAGAGCATTTTCTACCTGCGCCACAGTTGCTGCTCCTACGGACCCTACTGCACTGGCCACTCCAAAGCCTCAATCATCCGCACCCCCAGAAGAACAGACCATCTGCGACACTAACGCAGGTCCACCCTCACCCCGAGGGGGACCACAGCCCCCTTCCTCCGCAGAATCTGATTCTTTGAACCTACCTAGGTCACTTGCGTGCCTCCCTGCCCCGCCGAGGTAGTCGAATGGACCACAATACCAACACCACCATGTGGATCCTCCGAATGATTAACACCACCCCTGCCGTCCTCTTGAAAGCCAGCGGATATCTGAAGCTGACCAGTGACACCGTCTTGAGCACCCCAGGCAGAACCTTGCTTGGCAGAACTTGCCTCCCCCGGCGCCTGCTCAGTCTACAATCCAGGCCTCATCCTGTCGAATACATTGCACACCTCCACAGCTTCTGGCACCATAGCCTTTCCACAATGACCCCCCTTGACAACACGCCACTCGTCCTGAGCCCCAGTAAAACCTTCACCACCTCCATTGGCTTCGAAGACCTTAGGGTCTGCCCCCCCAGGAGGACGAGACTTAGCCTTCTTCTTGCAAGCATCCACAACATGACCAATCCTACGGTAGAAAGAGCACACCGTTGGGACCCTGTGAAAAATCACCTGTTGCCAAAACCCTTCCTCCTCGCAACCTATCCAAACTCGATCACCAAGAGGCTTAGATATATCTACATCCACACAGACCAGGGCCTCCGCCGTTTGTGTCCATGCCAAGGTAGACTCATGAATACACAAGACCTCCCCAAAGTTCGCAGCAATAGACTTCAAGTAATCCTCATTGTACAGGTTCACCGGAAGGTTAGGAAACCCAACCTAAATAGGGATACAAGAGGGATAGTCCCTGGACCACCTGAAGAACCGAAACAGATAACCTTTAATATAAAGGTTCTTGCGTACCAGAACTTTCATGAAGTCTGCTTCCTCCTCAAACCTGATCAGCACATGCCTTGAAGAACGACACGAACTGCTACAGTGATCGACACGAGGTTGCCTAACACTAAGGACAACACGGGCTGGACGAAAACGACACGAGCAGAATGACACGAGGTTGGACGACACGGGGTTTAACAAAAACCAAGAACGACACGAGCTCTTGACAAAAACAACACGAGGTCTTCCATACAATGGAAAACGACACGGGGTTCACTTGAACAAAAATGACACGAGCTCCATAAATAACTTTCATTAAACAGAATAGAACCTAACTCCACTCGTTTGCCTCCCTAACTGAAGGTCCTGCACTCCTGCTGGTGAGAAACAGACGATCACAATCTTGTGCAACAGGGTTTCCAAAGCCACGTTGGCGACAATCTTGGTGCAGCCCATGCTTGTGCTAGCTAACAGAGCAAAGCGACTATTTCCATAACCATCACCTATCATGTTTTCAGGAGTTCACTAGACTTTGACATACGGGTGCTCTGGGACATCTTTCTGCTAACTAACGAGAGAGAAGCTACCGAAACGGATGAATCGGTTCATATATGTATACATATCGAAAGCAAACTTTACAGGCTTCAAATTAAAGTCAGCAAGATAACTTGCCTAATTCAATGGCAAGAAGATTGCAGCACCTGGCTAGTCGGGGATACTCAATATATCTTCCTTCTGTATCTCAGATGACTAAGGAATCAGGAGAGATTCCGAACCATCTCTTAATCTGTACAGAGATTTCCCTTGGCTATGTTAGAGTTCATAGATGTTGAAGAAAAGGAGGAGGAGACTGCAACTTCCACTTCATTGGATTCCCCAACCGTGCAAAGGGATATACCCAGCATTAATATATTTCCCAATTACAGGGATTATCACAACATTTTCCATGGAATTTGCAACAGGAATAGCATAGTGTTGACATGGTGAAGCAGAAGAAGAGAAGCAAACCTTCAGTTGCAAAGCCATTTTCTCCTTCACAAGTCTGACCCAAAGCCACCTCTTCAGCAACCAGCTTCCACAACCATTCACCCAATGATGCTTTCTGTTATGGACAATACTTCAGAATTTGACCTGAATGTCTCTTTTACAATGCGCACCCTGGCCATGTAAGTCATGCATTCCACTATGCTGACACAGGCTGATGGGATGGGGATATGATCCAATATGGTCAGGAGTCGTTCCAGAAGAAACCCTGGTAGAATCAGTTCATTCTTTCCACTATTCATGGAATTCTAAACCTGAGAGGTAGTATTTAGCAAGACTAAACAAGTCAGAGATAATGGTTACCAATCTACACATAATGGGTGACAATCTACAGCCAGCTGACAGATTTTGTGCCTTCTGGCCCTCCAAGTCTGTCACTAAATGCTTACATAGTACATTCCAATCTGCCTGTCTAGTAGGTCCAGAGTAAGATAGCGAGCCCAGGTAACTAGTTATACATTGTAAAGGATTTGAAGACCAGTTTATCAGCTATCAACTCATTCTTTTGCCTGGGAGGTCCATCACCACTTCACTTTTAGAGAAGACAACCAAAATAAGAAGTAAATAGCCTAGAAGTGAAAGCCTTCCAAGCTTGACACTAACTTTGACATGATAGAGGGATGCCAATGACCAAGCAAACTCACTAGTGTGTCAAATTACTGCTAAAACCAAGTCTCCACTATAAAGTTGAGTTCAAGCTGTGCTGATTATGTCCAAAACAATCTATGAAGTGAATTAATCATAGGTCTTAACTTTGTAATTGGCCGCCAAGAACCAGATAAAGCATGCCTCCATATACTTGGATTCCACCTCCAGATCTCTCATCATCTTTCTGGATTCAAAATCAGCATTCCTTACAATGACTAGACCCCATCCCCAAGAGAAGCATCATCAAGCTACTGAAATATCAGGTTATATCAGAGCAGCTCTACTGCACATTTTCGTCTTTGTATTCATATGGATTCTTATCAAATGCTTCAGTTACCTTCTGTCAACATCCTGGCAGGGAGAAGGCAAGCTGATGGCTTTTCTTGTGGCTCCGCAATTTGGCTTGTAAACCAAAAAGCAGAATCTAAAGAAACGTTTGAAGTCCAACGCTGATGCTATCTATCCCTCTCATTTGTCAAGTGTTGAAGCATCCATGCCCTCGTCTTCCCATCTGGCTTAAGCCCACTATGGCGCATTTTATTATACAGTTTCTTTGCCCATGTGATCTTGCCTCGCAAACAGAATCCATGAATAAGTGCATTGTATAGGGTAGAATTTGGTGCAACAGACTGCAAAACATAAAATAAAGTAAGAACCTAGATATGACATTGTAATTTGTGATTTTGTCTCTCCTTTTAAGTGAAAATGAGATGCCAGAATCTACAAAAGCTTATAAAGGTTAGTTTGTGACATTACACGAGTGAAGACAAAATGGAAAATTTCATAGGAAACTTATAGCAGGGCAAGTGTTCAAAAAATACCTTCAAGATCTCCTCCACTTCATTCCAAAGAGATCCCCAGATACAAGCTCTTATAAGTGACAGGTAGGTGAATGTGTCTGGGATGCATTTCTTGTGGACCATATGCTGATAAACCTGCAGAGCAACTCTGGGTTGTTTTGCATGCTCGCAAGCATAGATAACCAGATTGTAAGACACAGTCGGCACCAGCATTCCACTTTCTTCCATCTTCCACAAGAGCTGCAAAGATCGGTCCCACAAACGAAGTCGCTGGCATGCCATTAGAGCAATGTTATATAGATGAACATTCAATTCGAAGTTCTCTGTTGTAATGCTCTCGAAGAGCCTAAGTGTGTCACCATATCTTCTGCATCTGTACAGAGCACTAAGCAATGCCTTCCAGGTGTATACATCAGGAGAATGCCCAGAAGATCTCATGAGGTTATAAATCTCAAGTGCCAGGTCACATTCTCCTGCCTTCCCAAGGCAATTGATCATTGCATTATAAGCAATGATATTTGGCTGGACGCCTCTGTCCATCATTTGGCGAAATACAGCAAGACCCGGTGCCCATTTCCCATCCTTGGTGCACACGGCGAGTACAGCTTTCATAGTATCCTCATCCGGCTGCAACCCATTTTGAATCATCTCATTGAAAGCACTGAGCGCCATTTCTGCCTGACCACACTGCACGAAAGTGCTCACAAGAAGGCAATATGTCACCATCGTCCCACAGCAAGCACTCTCCTTGAGCCTTCTCCACATCCGTTCCGCCTCTAGCCAGTTCTTTGCCCTTGCACATATAGAGATCATCGTGTTGTAAACAACAATATCAAAACTCTCCCTTTCCTTTCCCTCTGCCTCCACCTCCGTGAACAAGCCAAGGGCGAAATCACAACCTCTCGCCTGTGCCACCGCTTTGAGGATTAAGCTGAAGGAATGTCCCGTGGCCATATCTCTCTTCCGCATTATCTCAAACACCCTCAGGGCATCGTCTAGCGAACAAATGCGAACGAGACTGGCCAGAAGGGAGTTGCAAGCATGGCTATCAGGTCTAAGACCCGTGGCAGTCATTGAGGCGAACAGCTCCAGGGCGCTCCGGACCTTGTTGGTCCTGCTCAGGCTCAGTATCCTCTTCGACAGCACACCCTCGTCCCTCTCCTCCAGGAAGTGAACCTTCGCTCCCAAGAGAGCCAGCATCTGATCTACCACAGCTTCCACCACCGCATCCTCTTCATCCGCTTCTTCCTCACATTCCAGGGTAAGATTGGCGTCGGCCGCATACTCCAGGCACCCTCTTGCTCCCCGCACCAGCAGCCGGACGCCGTGACGACCACGCCCCAGCAGCACGGTGGCGACCATGAGGGAGCACCGGCGGGTCGAGGAGGAGCCCAAGGCGCGGCGCGAACATGGCACCGAGGGCCAACCCAAACTATGCTGCGCGCACGGACGACGATAAGCCGCGGATATCGCGGAGCAGCTCGTCAAGGATTCCGGCATGGTCCGGATGCGGAGAGGAGCGACGGGGCGCGAATGGTGGCCACCTGACGAGCAGGCTGAGCTAGAGAGAGAAATGGAGAGGACTAGATGACGCCCACTCTCATTGGGATGGTGATCTAACGTCTTGACGTTTAAGATGATATCAGCAAGCTATTTCCTGCCAATAGGAGCACGCTGTTATCTTTGATGGCCCCCTTGTAAGCTGACGCCAGACGTCATCTAACTCCATCGGCGTGGCCACTGAGTGGCGGGAAGGGCGGGGGCAGTGGCCCCACATCTGGGCGCACTAGACTCTTATTTGTCGTGGCAATTTTTTATTGGTCAGGTTTAATGCGCCACGACACAACATTTCCACATTCCCTACTTTCCAAAGGCAAAGTGCTGCTCGCTTGCTGGCGGCGGCGGTGGCAGTGGCGGGAGGCGAGCGGAGATGGCGGAGGCGATGGAGGGGATAGCGTCCATAGCTCTGCTGCCCAGTGGCGCCGTCTCCGGCCACTTCATCAGACTCCCCGAATCCGTCTGCTACGGCCTCCATGGCACCGGTGCTCCTCTGGGTTTCTCCGTTCTTCGTTCTTACGTCGTAGCTTTCTGGTTGCGCTGTTCATCTACTTCCATTTATACGAGCTTGCGAACCATCTGATAAAAACTAAGCAAAAAGGGATCGCCTTCGTGTGGGTTTTATTCCAAAGTCGATATGCTGCCCTTAACATGCGTCCTTGCTCGTCGTTGTTTTGTGTATTTGTGGTTCTTAATCGCACATTGCTCTGTTTGAAAAGCTTTCTTCGGTCCTCTGCTTGATGGTACTTTTCTTTCCCTCTTTTGTTCTTCGCATATGCTGCTGAGTTCATTGGCTATGAGTGTCTACTGCTTTTCTTGACATGGATAGGACAGAGACTTCACTTTTCACCAGTGCCCCGCACATTGATCCGTGCGAACACTTCTGGTTTATCTCTTGAAGATGTCATTAATGATCACACTCCAGTTGGATCGACGGGCCAACAGGAAGACACCCCTGTATGGAGGAAGAAAACATAATCCACAAGGAATGAGGGAAGCACCCCATTCTGAGTGATGAAAAACTCTCTTTATTACAACTACCTGCCCACACTTTGCCCACGATCGATTTCTTGCACTTCCATCAGGTCATCAATGCCCAAGTAATGCACATAAATGTCACTCGGCATTGGTTCATGTATGCACCCTCTTGCAAATGAGATAACAAAAATTTCCTCCTCCTTTCAGCTAGAGATGACCTTGCATCTTTGGATCTTTTATTATTAAGTAACCTTGTTAACCAGCTGGCTTTGGGTTATTGGTATGTGCCATATTTAATACCTGGATATTTATTTTAGGCTTCCTATTGGAGAACCATCAATATTATCATTGTCGTTATCATGGTCAGCTTTATCTCACAAATATTCTCTCTGGATACAATTAAAAATCCAAGGACTTGACAGAGCCTTTAGACCAGCTGCGAACTCTCCATAAGGTGTTGTCAAACATTAACCAGTGTGACTTCTGGACATACGAATGCCTATCAGAATTCCTGCCCTGGTTTGTAGGTTGAAAACCCCATTAATACATTTGAGATTAAGGGTCCACTTGGAGTCCCATGACAGTCGCAACTATTTGCTTGCAGATTAAGTTCATTCAACCAAGGAGCAACTCTCAAAATGCACTGTAAAGTTAAGACTGGCCGGCTAAATTTGATGCAGCCAATCCTTACGTAGGTTGGGTTTTCATCCCCTTTGCCTTCCTCTTGTTTCAGTGGGGCTGGTAGAGGCAGGACACTAAAGCCCTTCTCCTTTCATTTTGTGCCCAAATATCCAAAATAAGCTAAATCATGCCTGCTGAAGAAACTTTTTCTCATCATGGCTTATTCATTTATTCTTGATCTCATCTTACTGCTGTTGTTGTGGCATAGCCTCCATCATAAACACATGTATTTACAAGAGCTTCATCAGCTGCCATCACAATAAGATGTATGAGAGGGTGTGGGAGGCCAAGTGTTCCTATGCTGGCAGTACATCTCCTTGATTTCAGTAAGTGGGGGTGGGGGGCATCTCTGTGTTCAATTCTTCATACCCATTTCTGGAATACCCAACTTGAATGCTCCCAAGCATCTAGTTCTTATACCTCACCACTCCTCTCGCATGCTTTTCCATCCCCATGTCAAATGAATTTTGCTTGGAAGAGCTGCTAACATCCTATCCATCAGCTTCAGCAGTTGGGAGGGTTTAACAACTACTTTGTCATAGTGGAATGGAGCTGCTTTTATAGATCAATCTATCCTGTCCCCCCCCCCCCAACCAAAAAAGGGGGGGGGTGGGAGGGAAAGGGAAAAGAAAGAGGGGATGTCCCTTCCAACCCAAGCGTTTTTTGTCCATTTGAAAACACTGGCCGAAAACCAACACCGGTTGGTTGGGGGAA
>JANBPO010009283.1:0-42617 GCA_024336825.1 Amorphophallus titanum
GATGCTGGACTGGTCGGGACATATGGACGTGTAATTTTACACGTCCACACCCTGCAGCCTCCCTCGGAAGAGCTGTCATTGGCCACTCTCTTCCAAGAGTCTGCGGGTGGCCAGAGTCAACCCGATCCAGTAACAAGGGCAAGGCTGTGCAACTCCACGATGAGGAGCGGTGCGGCAGCTCACAGCAGATCCAGCCTGACATACTACCATCACTGGAGGACGCTCGAGCTCGAGCTGACCAGAAGGTCCTCCACCAGATGAAGCGCTTCCCTGCCATCATCACAATCTGGGAAGCCATAGCTTGGAGTAAAGATTTGAGGGAAACCCTTATCAAGATACTCCAAGAGTCGAAAGTCTATGAAGCGCACGCGACGGAAATGAAAGCCGCCACGTACGAGGCTTTCACGGCCACTGTCATCTTCACAGAGAAAGACTTTCTGCTCTCTCCTCCATGCCATAATCAACCCCTCTACATGAAGGGAAAAATCAATGGGCATGAAGTAAACCGCATTCTAATGGATGCCGATGCCACTGTCAACATGATGCCCCTCAAAACATTCAAGACTTTATATCTGACTCCCTACCTCCAGAAGGTCCAGGCGGTCAAGATATCCGGCTTCAATCAGAATACCGAGGAGGTCCTCGACCGGGTGGATGTTGACTTGGCACTTGATGATTTCATCTCTAAGGTGACCTTCTACATCATCGATTCTAGCACATCCTACAAAGTGTTGCTGGGCAGGCCCTAGCTCCATGAAAACTAGGTCATCCCCTCAACCCTCCATCAATGCATCAAGTATATTAAGGATGGCGAATAGCATGCAGTCTTCGCAAACCTGTCTCCATTCACTCCAGTGGAATGCAACCTGGCCGATACGGCTCTCTACTTCAAGGGAGCCAGTCCCTTCCCTGTGATTAAGAGCAAGAGCAACGGCTACCTCTCAGAAGAAGAGGAGGACGACCTCTTCTCCGTTAACAAAGAGAAGGCCAACCTTCATTGGCTACGCCTTAGCGCCAAGCCAACCATAGATTGCGTTGAGAGGCGCAAAGTCGATTTCGAGGCTAATCTTATTAGCCGAGCAATCGACAAGAGCATATGCCTGCCGCCAAACTGCATCCAGCTCGTGTGTGCCTCAGACGAACACAGGGTCGAGTAGCTCACAAAATTCATCGTCACTTACAGACTACAACACCGGTCTAAGAAAAAGGTCAGAAGGGACAAGTCCATCATTTTCCATAAAGGAGACATGGTTCCTCCAGCCCCACCAGGAGATGATTTCGACTGGTCCAGGCGAGCCGACTACATCCCTGAAGTCGTCCAAATTCTGGACGACCTATCACCTTGCATTCGGGAGATGTGTCTCAAGCAGCATATTCCCCAGTGGTAAAACTCCGTACAGTGGAGATATTTCCACAATCTGTGGACACCCTTACAAGCCTGGGGGCAACCCCCGTTCTCCCAAAAAGATACCAGAGGTCTCGGCTATGGCCAAGACCCAGATTTCTGTGTCTACCACGCGGTCCACACCATGGGACCGACACAGCTAGCCGTCGACCCAGATGTCGCCAACACCAAGTTCGACAGCTCGGGAGATGAGGGAGAGGAGATTTTAATCCCACTCCCCACCAGAGCTAATACCCCAGTTCTAGCACCTAATGAGGCTTCCTCGTCCGTCCATGAGGATGTTGAGACGGAGGAGACCCCTGCAGCCTCCCAGCCAATTGAAGAACCTAGTTCTCCACACTTTCCCCGTGAGGAAGGTCCCCAGAACAAAGATCGTGAGGCGTCATCGACATTGGCAGACAACTCTAGCCAAGCCTCCGAGATGCCAACCGACACCTGCCAATCTGATAGGGACGACCTGGGACAACCTTAGGCCAGGTCTAGCAACAACAATCCTCCAGCCCCATCAGCTTCAACTGTTGGCTCCGAGGACCCATGGGTGTACGAAGCCGACACTAATGATGAAGATTTTGTCGACTTCCAGTCGGAACCTACCGAGCTGGAGGATGGTGGCCAGGCAACTGTACTTGTCAAAATTAATCTGGATGAAGATGAAGCCCCTCAGCCGACGCTCCTCAGTGCTCTTCTCACCGAGGTAGAAAGGCAGGACTACAAGCAACTCCTACTCGAATATAAAGACTGCTTCGCTTGGACATACAAAGAGATGCCAGGGTTAGATCCCTCCGTAACAGAGCATGACCTAGCTATATCTCCCTCAGACACTCCAGTCAAACAACCCCAGTGGCGTATGCACCACGAGCTGGAATTCTAGGTTGCGACCGAGGTCAATAAGATGGCGGAGGTCAACTTCATCCAGCCATGCATCTACCCGATTTGGCTAGCTAATATTGTCCCAGTTAAAAAGAAAAATGGTCAAGTCCGCATCTACGTCGACTTTCGAGGCCTTAAAAAATCTTGTCCGAAGGATGACTTTCCAGTTCCAATCACAGAAACAATGGTCGATATGACCACCGGACATGAAGCTATCTTTCATGGATGGATCATCTGATTACAACCAGATCCAGATGTCCCTCCGAGACAAGAATTACACTACCTTCAGATCTCCCAAAGGGATCTTCAACTACAAGCACATGCCCTTCAGTTTGAAGAATGTCGGTGCTACCTACCAGAGGGCTATGACCAAAATTTTCAATGAGATGCTGCATAACATCATAGAATGCTAAGTCGACGACCTCGTCGTCAAGACTAGAAGGCGAGAAGACCACCTACGTGATCTGTGTCAAGTCTTCAAGCGTCTCCGGCAATATGGGCTCAAAATGAACCCCATGAGAAGCGCCTTTAGCGTATCCAGTGGCAAGTTTCTCGATTTCATTGTTCAATACCGAGGAATCGAGGTGGACCCCAACAAGATCAAAGCGATTCAGGAGCTTCCACCACCCAACAACCTCACCGAACTCAGGTCACTCTAGGGTAGACTGACCTACATTCGGAGGTTCATCTCTAACCTCTCCGGTCGATGCGCATCTTTCAACAAGTTAATGAAGAAAGACACCCCCTTACGGGTGAAGAAAACCTTTTCCTTGCACGGGCATCAACCCCATGCCTGTGAATATATCCATGCGATGATGGGCTTTATGCCTTAGCTGAATACCATTCAACAATACCCCCGACAGACCTTACGTCCGTAGGGGTGGAGAAAACCTTTTCATTGCACGGGCATTAACCCCATGCCTGTGAATACATCCCTACAGTGATAGGCTTTATGCCTCAGCCAAATGCTACTTAACAATGCCCCAATGGACCTTACGTTCACAGGGGTAAAGAAAACCTTTTCCTTGCACGGGCATTTACCCGATGCCCGTGAATACATCCCTGCGGTGATAGGCTTTATGCCTCAGCCAAATGCTACTTAACAATGCCCCGACAGACCTTATGTCTGCAGGGGTGAAGAAAACCTTTTCCTTGTACGGGCATTAACCCCATTCCTACGAATACATCTTTGTGGTGACAGACTTTATGCCTCAACCGAATACTATTTGACAATGTCCCGACGGACCTTACGTCCGAATCGGCATAGAAACTCTTCTTTGCATTAGCATTACCCTCTTGCTAACGAATAAACCCATTTTCTTGGCACAATGTTGTGTGGCCTAGCCAACATTCACACATTATCGTCATTGCAGACCTTACGTCCAAATCGATGTAGAAACTCTTTCTTTGCATTAGCATTACCCTCTTGCTAATGAATAAACCCCTTTTCTTGGTGCAAGACTTTGTGCCCTAACCGACATTCACACATGATCGCCATTGCAGACCTTACGTCCGAATCGGTGCAGAAACCCTTTCTTTGCGTTAGCATTACCCTCTTGGTAATGAATAAACCCATTTTCTTGGCACAAGGCTTTGTGCCCTAGCCGACATTCACACATGATCGCCATTGCAGACCTTACATCCGAATCGGTGCAAAAATTTTTTCTTTACGTTACCATTACCCTCTTACTAATGAATAAACCCCTTCTCTCGGTGCAAGACTTCGTGCCCTAGTCGACATTCACACATTATTGCCATTGCGGACCTTACGTCCAAATCGGCACAAAAACTCTTTCTTTGCTTTAGCATTACCCTCTTGTTAACGAATAAATCCCTTTTCTCAGTGCAAGGCTTCGTGCCCTAGCCGACATTCTCGCATTATTTCCATTGCGGACCTTACGTCTGAATCGGCACAGAAACTCTTTCTTTGCATTAGCATTACCCTCTTGCTAACGAATAAATCCCTTCTCTCGGCGCAAGGCTTCGTGCCCTAGCCGATATTCACACATGATCGCCATTGCGGACCTTACATCCAAATCGGCGTAGAAACTCTTTCTTTGCATTAGCATTACCCTCTTGCTAACTAATAAATACCTTTTCTTGGTGCAAGGCTTTGTGGCCTAGCCGACATTCATGCATTATCGCCATTTTGGACCTTACTACTGAATTAGCACAGAAACTCTTTCTTTGCATTAGCATTACCCTCTTGCTAACGAATAAACCTTTTTTCTCGGCACAAGGCTTCGTGCCCTAGCCGACATTCACACATTATCACCATTGCAGACCTTATGTCTGAATCGACGCAGGAACTCTTCCTTTGCGTTAGTATTACCTTCTTGCTAATGAATAAATTTTTTTTCTCGACGCAAGGCTTCGTGCCTTTGCCGGCATTCATGCATTATCGTCATTGCAGACCTTACGTCCAAATCGGTGAAAACTCTTCCTTTGCGTTATCTTTATCTTCTTGCCAACGAATAAACCCTTTTGATCAGCGCAAGGCTTCATGCCCTAGCAAACTTTCGTATATCATTGCCATTACAGACCTTACCTCCGAATCGACAGAAATTCTTCCTCTGCGTTGATAGTATTTTCTTACGAACGAATAAACCCTTTCTATCGGTGCAAGGCCCCATGCCCCAGCCAACAGTCACATGCTACCATCCACGGTCAAACATCGCATATTGATCCATCATCACTCTCTTACTTGTTTCTTAAATAAAAATGGGGCTTAAAATAGAGGTGTCCCGCCAAACATGTCCCTACACGAGGGCAAGGGCAAAAAAGGTAATAACCCAGCTATGGCGAAAACCCAAGAGGGCGCTGCAGGTAAAATCGGGTACCCCGCCGTATGAAAACCCGAAAGGGCGCGTGGGCAAAAGCAAGAGGGGGCCGGTGCTAGTGAAAATCTGAAAGGGTGATTGTACCGGTGATGTGGTTAAAAAAATACTGTATCTTCCTGCCAAGGGATCCTTCCCAGGGTCAAATTCTTAAACACCTTCATAATGGAATATCCCCACACGTCCCACCGGAGAATAAATCACCATTAGATAAACCCTGGCAGGAATAGGCCTCCCGCCTGTTCTGGTGATGAATATAACCTTTCCTTGCTTCGGCATTTAACCAATGCCGATGAATACATCTGCCCTGATCTTCATCATCATTGCAAGATCAGTGAATGTAACATTAACTTGGACCTTACACCCTCGTTAAAGAATATAACCCTCCTTAGCTTCGGCATCTTACCCAATGTCGATGAATACACAAGCCCTGATCCTCGTGACCATCGACAGGATCAGTGAACGTAATATTAACCTAGACCTTATGACCTTGTTAATGAACATAACCCTCTTTTGCTTCGACATTTTACCCAATGTTGATGAATACACTAGCCCTGATCTTCATCGCCATCGGCTAGATCAGTGAATGTAACATTAACTTGGACTTTGCTGTAGATATTGTGAAGGTGGGTGTGATGTGGTGTGTGATATATGGAGGTGTGAATAGGTGATATGTGCTAACTCAAGCAACCAACAACATCAAACATGAAGCATGTGGGCATGTCATCTTAGCAGTGCAAAATAAAGGAAAGCTAAACACATGCCGTGGGCATGGAGCAGAGAAGGGAATAAAATAAACACACACCGTGGGTGTTGAGCAACTAAAAGAAAGTAAGGAAAATAAAAGAGAGGGAAGAATGTGATGACAAATACTTAGGAAAGAAAGATGTGATCACCACCAAAGCAGGTAATGCAGCAAAACTATACTACGTACCCAGCCCAGGAAAGAGTAAACTGGCCCACACACTAAGGTAGTGGGTCGGCAGAAGCAGACACCACGCACGTGGCACAGGGTGTACTGACAGCGCCCCCAACCCATGGTAGATGTTGGCCAACGTCGTCGGAGCCAACGCCAGCCTCCGTCCCTTTGCCAACAAACATGCAAGACACAACAGCTCGGCCGGTAAAAGTCTATCCTCTCCATGGGGAACCACGAAGGTCACCAGCCAGAAAGCCAGATAGGCGGCCAGATGAGTCACATATGGCAGCCCATGGGGATTCCACCCATCTCGCGGTGCATAGATATATCTGGAATAAGTACGAAACCACAGCTACACCTATGTATACTCCTCCCAAGGGGTCTGATCTCGCGCGAACTCCTGGTAGAAGCAAAATGCCCCGTTGTAAAAATGACGGACCCACATCTTCAGGGGCACTCTTGGAGTATGTGCAGCCTTTTCTCTCCCTGCCAAAGTCAAGTCTCTCCAAGTCTTCAACAAGTACTGGTAACTGTGAGAAATCTGATATCGTCCCTGCCCGTCGGTGTGACTACGATGGAGGCCATCCAGTAGGACCTCCTTGTAGTCCTCACCACTAATTGGCAAGCCTAAAATCCTAAACAGAGACTACAAGTCTAAAGAGGTCTCCCCTTTGCCGTCGCCACTGTGTTCCAGCGGCGGTTGAAGCACTCCGCCAGTGCCTGAAGCAACCCCATGTAGCAAGGGTACCCATATAGTGCCGCTGTCACTGCATACCTAATCCCTGCTTAGTCCAGAAGCATCCTGTAGTGATGCACTATGCCCATCAGCCACTCGGTCGCGCCCTGGTGGTATCAATGTGAGGAGATCAATGATCAGTGACCGTACCAACTCACGATCGTCTACCGAAGGATCCCGTCTAGAAGGCTATGGTCATCATATCCCTCACCAGCAAATTGTATCCATGATGGCTCTAGCACCAGCACTGTCACACCCTCAGTCTCGACCCGGTGATGGCCATGTAAGTCCCAAGAAGCCAGACCCAGTGCTCCCACATAGACCCCGAACTGGTCCACCCTATTGAAGAAACCCAGATAGTCTACACTGGGAAATTGTTGCTGTCTTCAAATATCTACAGAGAAGCTCGGGAAGCTATAGAAAGTGACCCCATGCAGGTTGTCCCTGCCTAGCAAAATAGCCCGCTCCAACCGACGGCACTTTCCAGCAACAAAAGGGTCTTTATCTTCCATACTAGTAGGGATGAAGCTCCTCATGAATTCAAACAAGTGACGATCCAAGGGAAACTCCCTCAGGTAGCCTCCAGAATGGTCATAAGTGTAAATGCCGCCTGTCTCAGAGAGCCTAGCCAACTCCACGGCCCTGCTTGCACTCGTCCCCTCTCCAACGGGACCCTCAGCTATCAATGACCGCCCCAAGTCCAACTGGCCAATAGTGGCCGCGGTGATGACGGGTGGGCCTAAAGGAGGCAAGAGCTGCCCGGTCCTCCTCACCCAGTGGTCCTCCTTACGAGCCACACGCCTCTGAGCCCGATCATCTCTCCCAAACCTCGCCATAGCTACATAACAAAGCACGAAAAAGAGGTGAATACACAAGTGTTGGCAATATATAAAGAGCTGACACATGAAGAAAATACATGAACACGAAGGGCATATAAGGCTCCAAATGCAAATACATCGGAGCAAAATGAGGAGCTCACGGGCCATCCGCCCTCGTCTTCACACTGGACGCACACCCAGTGGGGGGCATTTTTTGTACCCAGACATTTTCCCAACAAAAGTAGCAAGAAATAAGGGCTCAGGAATTTCCCTGAATACCTTTAGGGCATTGGCTACACAGCCCTATCTATGTCACACCGGGCCCAACCAAGGGTCCTAACTAGCTAGCCATGACCCATGGCAACATCAACAATTGATTGGGGCCACCCCCGATCACCTAGCTTGCGGGTTTACCCTCCTTCAATTTAGCCACCATGGCCAACCTGGGGGCAACCTGACCACAAGCCACAACACGTAGCACCCAGCAATGAGGCCCCCAAGACGTCTCCCTCCGACCCTCTAAAATCAAAGGAGGACTCATCCCAGTCAACCACGGGCTTTGGAGGTCCATAGCACGCACTTGTGGCTCATGCACGTGTGCCGAGAATTTCCCCAAACACCTCACGGGAGCGTGTATCCCAGCCGTTCTATAGCAATCCGGGGGCCAACCCATGGATCGAACACACCAGTTGTATCCTACGGCAACCCTATAGCAAGTTGGGGCCACCCCCGACCCTCAGACATATGGCGATAAGCTGTTTACTTTCAACTCTCGGGCCGACCCGAGGCTGCCTGCCAACCCTCCTTACAACGCGGTATATATCACGAAGGCTAGGCCTATACCCCCAGGATGCCTTCCCATGGCTCTCACGAGCTATACTACCCATCCTCGGGCCAAACCCGATGCCCGCTAGTCCCCTACCTATGTTGTTTGGCAACTCAGGCTGTGTCAAGAATTTCCCCAAACACCTTGCGAGCGGTAGCCACACCACGACAACAACGGGCTCCCACGGGTCAATCCCAGCACTTCTTCAACCCAACTCCTTCAAAGGACATCGCCAAATGACCATAGAAGGCCACCCAGGGCAACCCCACGCAGTGGCCACCCCGCCCAAGGGGGAGTTCACCTTGGGCACAGCCGAACCCCAGTAGGGGCGAACTCCCCATAGGGGCCATGCCCTCCACCCAGTCCCGTGGGTGCCATTGCCATCTCGTCCCAGCCCCGATCCAGCATGAAAATGGTCCGCATACCAACTCGGGAGTGCCCGTGGAGAAGAAGACGCGAGATCGTGTGATGCCCAGGTCAACGATCTCGTTCTACATGTAGACAACTAGCTCCAGCCACCGTATCCTTTTTATTTCTGTCTTGCATTCATAATAGGTCAAGGTGGGCCCAAAATAGACAAAATTAGATTTTTATAGACCCATGGGGTAAAAACCCATTTCTAGCCCTCCAGGTCTGGTCCGCGTAAACCCTCCTCTCCGGGTCTTTCTCTGTATTTGGATCTTGGGTCATTATAGATGCTATCAGAGCATGGTTGTGGGGGTGTATAGGAATTTAAACTGATCGCAGCAGTCTAGAAAGTCCATAACATGTAGTATTGTTGGCAACTGGTATAGAGCACTGTGTGTTTTATTAATTCTATCATTTTCTCCCCTTTTGTGTTAGAAGATCATGGCGCCTAGGATGAGGACCCACTCCCAACAAGGGCAGTTGGCCAAGGATCAAGAAGGGTAGAGTAGGGCATCGACTGTGGCAGGAGCGGTAGCAATAGGAGCATAGGGGTGAGAGGAGTTTGTCCAAGGCATGCATTAGTTTTACCTCTGGCAGTATGGTAGGGAGGCCGGAGAGGGTTCTTCATCTCAAGGAGGTCGTGGGTGAGTGTTGATAGAGTTTTTGCAATTTCATCCACCTCAATTTGAGGGATAGTTGGACCCGGATGCAACAAGGGCTTGGATCGATGCCATGGAAAAGGTGTTCCACTTCATGGAATGCGTAGAAGATGAGAAGGTGTTGTTGGCTAGCTATTAACTGTAGGGCCCAGCTTTATCATGGTGGACTACAGAATGGGAGTCGGCATTTCAGTCTCGCCCTCTTTAGCAAATCTCGTGGCAAGAATTTCTTGAAACTTTTGAGCATGTTTTCAACCCCGAACATATCAGATCCAAGGAGATGTATCAGTTTATGGAGTTGACTAAAGGAGACATGTTTGTGATGTAGTATCGCTCCAGGTTTATTGAGTTGGGCTGTTATGCATCCCACATTATGGTAGATGAGAGGATGAAGACCCGACAATTGGTAGATGAGAGGATTGAGGACCGAGTTTAGACATGTGGTGGTTGCTACCCATGTGACAAATGTGGAGGCAACTTATCAAGTAGCCACGAATCTGGAGGAAGAATTGTCAAGGACTCAGGAGCAGGCTAAGATTGGGCAAGTGCAGGTAGGCCGAAGTCAGTAGAGTTCTATTCAACAACAGAGTACATTTTAGTAGGTTTCAGGCATATTAGGGCCATCTCCTTCAGTGGCCTCTGTTGCAGGTTCCATGTCATTTAGTTCAAAGATTAAGAGATGTTTTGGAAGGCAAGGTTTGGTAAGAGACGCCATGACTGGTAGGATCAGAGGTAGACTTCGGTGGGTAGTGTGTAGCAGCCATTACCATTTCAGCGCCAAGGTTCTGTGAGTGGACAGTGGGGATCGTGTCCACTGTGTGGTGGCTTCCACCTTAGCAGACAGTGTCAGATGCCTGTGACATGCTTCTGATGTGATCAGGTGGGGCACATAGCTCGTGACTATCCTCAGAGGCTGCAATAGTCACATCAATTTTAGCAGCAGCAATAGTTCCAACCTTAACAGTTTTATCCCCAATAGCAGCCTCAGCAACAGTCCCAACAGTAAATGCAGATTCCACCATTGTCGTGGTCAGCTAGTGTGGAGAGGCAGAGATCTCGAGGGCGTGTGATGCATATGACTCGTGCAGAGGCAAAGGCATCCCAATTGGTGGAAGCTATAGTTATGATTCTTGGTTGCACGGCCCAAATTCTATTTAATTCTGGCGCTTCTCATTCTTGTATATCCAAGGATTTCATTGCTTGTGCTAAGGAGTCTACTATTGAGATGTCATATGACTTGGCGATGGAGTTGTCGACAGGTGATTTTATGATCACTCCTTATTATTTAGAGAGGGTGCCTATGTGGATTGAAGGGAAGAATATGCCAGCCAGACTCTATGCACTGTAGTTGAAAGATTATGATGTAATTTTAGGAATGGATTAGCTTGAGGCCCATGGTGCCATAGTGGATTGTAGTTTGAACTGAATTGATTTTTCGCAGCCTCAGAGACCCTCATTTTATTTCCAAGGTATTCGGTCTTCTTCACCCTGTTTTCTCATTTCAACTATTAGAGCCCGCAGACTACTTGATGCTAGATGTCAGGGATTTCTTGCTTCAGTAGTGGTAGTTGATCAACAACATCAAGGGGTGGAGGATATTCCTATTGTATGTGAATTTCTAGATGTCTTCCTTGAGGAGTTGCGAGGGCTACCTCTGTAGAGGGAGATTGATTTCACCATTGAGATTGTGCCTGGCACGATGCCTTTGTCCAAGGCACCTTATCGCATGGCACTGGCGGAACTAAGAGAGCTGAGAGCTCAGTTGCACGAGTTGCTCGATAAGGGCTATATTCATCTTTAGCTTTTCCCCATGGGGTGCGCCTGTATTGTTTGTGAAGAAAAAGGATGGCAGCTTAAGGTTGTGTATTGATTATAGGCAACTGAACTAGGTGACTATTGTGAATAGGTATTTGTTGTCTCGCATAGATGATTTGTTCGACCAACTTCAGTTAGCCCGAGTATTTTTGAGAATTGATTTGCGATCTAGGTATTATCTGCTGTGGATTAGAGAATCGGATGTAGAGAAGATTGCCTTCAGCACCAAATATGGGCACTATGAATTCTTGGTGATGCTATTTGGGCTTACCAATGCTCCAGCGGCATTCATGGACTTGATGCACAGGGTGTTCCATCCTTATCTAGACCGTTTCATGGTGGTATTTGTAGATGATATTCTTGTTTATTCTTAGTTCGAGGAGGAACATGTTCATCACCTGAGGATTGTATTGCAAACATTGTGGGAACACCAACTGTATGCCAAATTCAGTAAATGTGAACTTTGGCTATGGGAGGTACATTTTATCGAGCATGTGATCTCAGGTGATAGTATTTCTGTTAACCCAACTAAAGTAGAAGCAGTGGTTAAGTGACAAAAGCCGAGGTGGGTGACAGAGATTAGAAGCTTTTTGGGCTTGGTAGGCTATTATAGAAGGTTTATTCAAGACTTTGCTCGAATTGCTGCTCCGATAACCAAGTTGATGCGGAAGGACGTGCCTTTCATCTGGACCGATGAGTGTGAACAAAGCTTTATGGAGCTGAAGAGGTTGCTCACCATTGCTCTAGTTCTTGTATTGCCTTCTGGTTTTGGTGGTTTTGTGGTTTGCATTTGTAATGCTAAGGAGACGACCCGACTAATTGGTCAAAAAATGGGTGTCAACACTATCGTATATGTATATCTAAAGTCCCTTTAATTATTCTTTTCCCAAAAGAATTTAAGACTTTAATATATACATCTATACAATAATATCCCGTCATCCGAGAACCTTTTGTGTGTGACCCTCTAGGCCAATAGTGAATATAGTTTAAGGCCCATTTGCTTCTAATATTCAATTAGAAGTAAATTAAACTTATTATTCACTTCTAGAGGGGGTGAATAGATCAATCTCAAATTACACACACACAGCAGTAACTAAAATGTGGAATGAAAGATTTTACTGTGAGCTTATCTTCTAATTCAATCTGAATGAACAACTAGGAGATCTAATAAAGAATAACAATCATCCACATCGAACTCCAATTGATGTTAATCAGCCAATGCAGTATGGTACTAGGCGGATGTTCAATTCAAGAATCTCCTCACACAAGGGTCAATTTTTCAGATAGGCATAGCCTATCTTTCCAACTAAACCTTTTGATATACCACTAAGTTATCGATCAATAAGTTGATATATGAAGAAGAACTACTGAGCAGATCAAGACAAGGCAAGCAATCATACACATGCGACAAAGCACTCTTTAAGGTGGTTCGATCTCAATCTTGAGATCTATGTCCACCCCTCACTCAATCAAGTGAGACTTCCACTGACAAACATCTTGCCAACCCGCTGATCCACAGCTTCGGGGAACCAATCCAAGACCACTGACCCTTACAGCTTACTTAACGAGGAACAGATCCTCATAGCTAACACACAGCTTGGACCACTGATTACACAGCTTACAGAGATTCAAAAACAAATTAATAAGATCGAAGAAACTAATGAAGACAAAACAAATGTAGCTCTCTCTCTAGAGCAATTCGACTCTGGATCTGATCCAGAAGTCGAGACCAACTCAACTCAACTTCTTCTCAAACTCTCTCTTTTCTCAAACTTCTTCTCCTTCTTCTGATACTCTGTTCTCTCTTTCACTCTTCTTTCTGTACCGAGCTCTCTCTCAGACTCTTCTCAGCTTAGAAACTCTCACCCTCAGGTTTACAGTGGCTCTCACAACTCTCCTCTGCTTCTCCTCTCTCTCGTTGTCCTCGTAGACTTCATATGCTCGATCTCTATTTATTCCTGCGAACATGAATCATGTGGTCCCCACAAGATTCCAATTGGGCGCGTGGAAGGAACACTCCCGCCCAAAGCTTACTTCAAAAAAATTAGTTCGAATGATCCACGTGTCAGGTGTAGAAGGAAGGTTATTCCACCTGGCAGAAGATTCCACTGAGCTATTATCCTTGGATCACGTGCCAAGTAGGTTACTTTTCGAACTGCTTGACTTTTCTTAACACTTCAGTTAGTTAGCTTCCTTCGAGCTAACTCAGTAGCAAGAGTGCCTTGTACTTAGAAGATTCTGAGTGAAGTTAACTTGGCAAAGTTGGTTCTGAATTTTGTAATGAAGATGTTTGAATCATTTCCCAAATCACTCTAATTATTCCCACTATGATGTTCCTGTCAAAACAAAAATAAAGATTCACCAAAGAACTCAAATTTTATGTAACTCATCATAATGACTAATCAGAGAATGTATATTAAAGCATTTCATGAAGACAAAAATAATCATGTGAATGAATGCATGAAGATCAGCATATACATCGACGCACAAACAAGGCACTTTGACCTGTCTTGCTGACGTGAAGAAAGGATGCAACAAGATTACAATGAAGCATCGACATGTATATGACACGGGTAGACCATATGCATTTAGAAATACTATAGCTGCATCGATGCACATTGATAGTGCATCGACCTGTCAATGCACAAACCCACGCATCATTTATTACAACATCGACGTGCCACTGAGGCATGTCGACCAGTTCTGGTGAGGTACAATGAAATACTTAAAGCATTGATGCAAGGCATTACTACATCGACCTGACTTCCAAGTAGATGCACAATGTGCATCAACCTTATGAATGATAGCCTTTATCGCATCGACCTTATACTACAATCATTAGCTCATTATTAAGCAACAGCATCGACCAGTTTATAGTGTGCATCGACCTGATGATGCAATAGCTAGCATATAGTGCAATGCGACATCGACTTGTGTACAATGTGCATTGACCTGATAGTGCGTAACTTCTACAACCGCATCGACCTTCTAGACCAGAATGCATATATGCATCGACCTAGTGATCTATGCTATGGGAGATGCATCGACCTTATTGTGAGTAGAAATAAATTCTGACTTAAGGAAGGACTTAAATTAGCACAGTGTTGCCAGTGTCAATCAATTCGTCATAGTTTTCCCAATATCAAAACTAGAGGGAACACAACACTATGATTACATTGGGTCAAGCAAATTCATGTGATCCAAGAGGACTTCGAGTTCAAACCACCCTATTTGGTACCTGTTCATCTATAGTTACCGTATCACTATAATCCTTCACTCCTTTTATAAGTCTGGTTCGATCAAGAGTATGGTAACTGTCAAATCCCGTGATCGTGTCGTTTGACCATGAACTCCTATAAGCGCATAACGCTTATTCTAAACGAACTCACATGACCATGGCCAAGGGTTTAGTGGAGTATCAATGTCTTGACCTATTAACTGTCTATTATATACCTAACAATAAGCTATCCCCTCTTGACCATTGAAGATCTTCACACGTATCTTGACATGGTCAATGACTTGACGTTTCATGACTTATGGTTAAAGTCGCTTAATTAAGTATCAAACCATGTCAGTCTTCGTGTAAGATCCAATCAATGTATCAGGTCAAAAGATCAACGATGCTATTGAGACAGTTGGATCTTTAGTTGGCATTAGGTATAATAAACCATATGAAAATCTAATGGTGGCTCAATCTAGTGTGCATCCTCTCGGGACGTACACCTACACATATGTGTTGTTGTCCCGCACTAATGACCATGAGACTGGTTACTCACACATTATGTGTGTGACGACCCAGACTCCGGATACCAGGTAAACCCGAAGGTATACGGCACCATCTTCATCCGTTCTTCATCCTTTTGGTGCTGTAGAACCTTGGTGGCGATCACGGTTCATTTATTCTCTTCATCGCCCCTACTTTCATTATTCACGTCGCGTATTTATGCATGTTTGTTTATTAGTTCAGGGCGGGGAGATTAGAACAATCTTTTGCACTCACACTGGGGACTTGTGTTTTATCATGATTTTGGCTTAGGGACTAGGCTGATTAACGATATGTTGCCTTGATGTGCGACGATCTAGACCCGAGTTGTGTGACTCAAGTATCATTATGTGTAGGTCTAGTTGTTTATCCTGAGTCTGGCGATAGTTCTATGTACTATCTTGTGCTTCGTAGTACGTGCGACAGGTGAGTGCTTACCCTGTCCGTACTTCAATGCTTCTATTTTGAGTCTCTGTGTCTAGTGAGCCTCCACTAGTCATAGTCTGACAACTCTTGATGTCGGCCCACCTGGGAGTGGTGGCGGGGCGAGTTCCCGAGATACGATTTTTAGGCTAGTTTCCATGGGCTCCCGTGCTTTGCAGTAGCGTCCTAGTGGGAGAGAAAACTAGCTAGAGGGCTGACTTAAGGCATTGGGCTTGTGTGTGCACACGTGATCAAGGGTGTTTAGACGAGCACCGATGGGCGTGACCCTGACTAGTCACTTGTTACTGTTGTTTCTTATACTTGGTATAGTGTCTCAGTCACCATGTTTGAGGTGAGTGTGAGATGCTTGAGGCACAGTGTGAGACGTCAGTGGACGCATCTGGCTTCCCTTCTAGTGACGTGGTGCTTCTGTCACATGACACGTGACTTGTGGTTTTGTGACCAGTTCTTCGTCATTGTTGACATAGTGCTTCGGGTAGCCTGTGTCTGGCTTTACTGTCGCTTGTGTAGCGTATACAATGGTGAGGTTGTGTGTGCGCCGATGTTTTAGGTGATGTGTTTCCCACGTCTGAGAGGTCATAATGTGAAGCCTACACGTCTGTTGTAGCATGGCATGTTCTGGCAATATAGTCAGAGTTTCCTTGTGATGATTTGGTGATTCCTGACTATGTGTCTGGAAATCCGTGTTCTTACCGACTAGGAGTAGTTTGGAGGGCCGAGGCCTTATCGGCTACTGTGGTTTGTTTTGTACGACTTTTCCTCTTTACTTCCATTATTGTTACTCCTGCTTACTGCTGTTGCTCTTGCTGTTCTTACTACTGTTACCACTTTAGTTTCTTGGTGGGGATCTACGGGACCCCTACTGAGCCAGTGACACAAGGCTTACCCTGACTTTTTAGGTGTAGCTGCTCTTCTTCCTCATGGTCTGGTGGTGTGATTCGTGGTTCTTAGATGTCTGCTTGCTAGTGTCGGGATTCCCCTGACTTGAGGGTACGTTCCCTTTTCTGTTGGACTATACTTGTCTTTAGTTGGATTGGACTCTGTTAGCTGTTATAACTATTAGTTTAATTTGTTATAGAAAATGTAATTTTATTTCTGTTATTTTAACAATCCGGATCAAATATAGTAATTGTTTACCACCATATCTAGAAGTTCAATCTATTCCTATGCACCTTCACACACTCCTTTTATCCCTTCGGAGCTTTAACGCTCTTGGGAGGCCTCTCAAGATCCAAGTGATTTCGGGTTTACCCTAGCCCAGATGTTGGGTCGTCACAGGGTTAGGCTTGGAACTCTGAATTTCTAACTGGAAGATGACCCTAACTTCTACACGTCATGTGCTGAACTAACAACTTCCCACCCCTCTAACTCCTGATCCTCTTGATCTAAGTTCATAAAAATTGGAGAGTAGGTAGAGGATATAAAGGAGATCAAAAAGTTCTAAAGACATGACTAGAACTTACCTCATTTAGGGCTTCTAATATCTTCCTCTTCTTCAAACTGATGCACTGCCTCATGTGCAAACTACAGCGAGACAGCGACTTTGGGAGCTTCTATCTCCTTAAGGACTAGCTCTCCTAGCACAAAAATTGGAAGGGAGTAAGATAAAACTAAGGGGAACAAAATACTCCAAAGGACTAACCAGAGATAATGCCTCCTTACTGTCGAACTTCGCGAGCCAAAATAAGGGTTCACGCAAGTCGAATCAGAACCCTATATATAGAGCTTTCCTAGGGTTTAGAGGATTACATCAGATTTAGAGTCCTAATTTGGGATAGATCTGATCCCAGGAGTGTTCTAGAGAGTCTCTCAAGCCAACTAACTTCGATCCAAGGCAATTAGTTGCCAAAGATCCAAGTTTTTCACGTTTCTACCTAGCCCGTTCACGGAATGTTATAGTGGTCGGGTTGGGACCACTTTCATGAGGAGACGGTCATGCGATATACTGCGTCTAGGTGGGTTAGTCTAAAATTTTTAGATTTTTGAATTTATTAACTATTTATCCCTTAATAGCCTATTTATCCCCTTTTAATTCTGAAATTAACCCCAATTACGTTTCTATAATTGGACTTGGGCCTAAAAGATTAGATTTTGGGTCTTCTAGGCCTACTTGAGTGGACTTAAGCTTAGTCTAATATATGAACCTTTAAATAATCATTAATTAGGTCTTTATTCATTAAATAACCCATTAAGCCTATTTAAGATGTAAATAATTATATTTTAAAATTAAAAAGATTCCAGAAAAATTCTTATAATTTTAGGAAATTTCAGGGATGCTATAGACATACTGGTTCTTGTGTGATCTACAGCAAACCAGCAACTTGCAGAGCTTCTAACTCTCCAATGGCTTGACCTCCTAGCATGAGATTTTGCAGGGAGTTAGACAAAACTAAGGGGAACAAAATATGCTAAAGGATTACCCTAAGATGATGCCATCTTACCATCAAAATATGCGAGCCAAAACAAGGGTTCACGTAGGTCAAACCTGGGACCTATTTATTAGGTTTACTAGGGTTTAAGGGCTATGATCGATTTGGGAGTCCTAATTAGGATTAGAATCAATGCACAAGAGTCCTAAATGGGTTTACATGGCAGATAGCTTCGAGCTCAAAGGATTGGGATGGAAAAAATCTCATTTATGAATACAAGATTGAATAATAAAAAGACACATGCAATATTTTCAAACGAGCTATGGGCTACACCTGCAGGTCCCACTCTTTCGTCCCTCTTTCGCGACACTCGTGGGTGGGGGAATTTGTTGACACTAAAAATATTTCGCATCTGTAGGTCTTAAGCTCTGATCTAGACTCCCTACATCATGAGTGAGGTCTAAACTATTACTACATGACAAACGCACCCTAACGTCCAGGAGCAGCTAACCAAGAGCAAAAAAGTCAAAAGAAGATTGAAGGGAAGTCCACTCGGACTGTTGAAGCCCTAGGTCAACTGATAAAGCATCAGAGATTCCATAATATGTCATCTCGGGACGTTGGAAGGATTCTACAACAACTCAGCAATGCTATGTGGCAAGTCGAGATCAGCAAACTCAACAGAGTGGCATCGATTTGTTTGTGTTGAATAAATCCCATATCTCGTCCGATCAGGATGAAAATACACCTGGTGGCCTGTCACCTGACAAGGAAGCTTCCCGAGATGAAGAAAGATCCCTGGTGCCTCAAAACGGGGTGCCAAAGGCAATATCAGCAGAAAAATCAAGTGACCCGATTAGGGTACATATCATGCCAGAAAGGTCCACAAGAGGGCGAAGAGCTGCCCAGTGAAGGTAAAAATACTTCGAGGGATAGCCCACTCAATGAAGATGCTCCACATATCCGTAGAGCAGGCCTGACAGCACAGATCACAATGTCGAAGGCCAAATCAGAGTGAAACCTGAGTAATTTGACACGGGTTCAACACATGTCAGAAATCTCTCAGAACTACTACTTGAAGAACGAGGACCTCAAGTTCAGTGCCCAGAGTCACTTCGTCAAGTCTGGAGCAATAGTGGACAACAAGACAAGCCAGTCAATTGGCCAAGTCGTCACAAATAAAATGAATGGCCCAAGGCCATTGGAATTGGGCCCGAATAAATTAAATGGGCAAAAGATGGGCCCAAAATCATCAAAATGGGCCTGAACAAATTAAATGGGTTAAAGAAAAGATTAGCATGGCCAACAAATAGGCTAAACGGGTTAAATGGGCAAGTAGCCCATGTAAACCAGCGGCCAAGGGCGCTAGAGGCCGCCAGCCCACCTGCCTTTTCTCCCAGGCGCCATCTAGCACCCATTCTCCCAGCTTATAAAAACCCTATGATTCGAAGCATTTGAGACTGGGAAAACACTACAGACGGAGGGAGCAACAGATAGAGCCGAGGGCAAAAAAAAAGAGAGCAGTAGAAGTGTTACGAGGGGCCAGCCGGGGAGAAGAGCAGAGAGAAAGAAAGGGAGAAGAGGGCTACCCATCAAAAGAGGAGAAGGATGATCAGAGGGCCACAGCAGAAGGTGGGTTTACCATCGAATAATGCCTGTGCTAGGTTACAACCCCCCTTCCCCCTTGTTATTCTTTTTATTCCTTCCTCATTTGCTATGATAATCCCCTCCGCAAAATTTCGTATGTCATGTATTTTGGTTATTAGAGGTGAATAAATGAGTCGAGGCTGCTGGATTCAGTGGTTTGAGTATTTTATCCATCTCTCCTCTTTCTTTTCTGCCTTTCTCTGTGTTTATGTAATGGTCGGGGCATATCCATGGATCGAACAGATCATCCCAGGGTCACATGTGTTGGGTGTCTTCCCTTTGATAGTCTCTCACGATCATAGCTCCCTTCGGATACCAAAGACGTAATCCCTAGATACGCCAAGTGAAAGGGGGAAATTGATTTAACTATATCAATTGTGTCTCCATCTGCTCGTGTTCGTGTGGAACAGAAGGTTATATTTATGCTGTCATTCCATGCATTTTGGTCCTGTTTGAAGTGGGAGATTCATCTATTTTTCTTAGGTGAAGCCTCCGGATGCCTACAGAGGGGTAAATAAAAGTTCCTCATTGATTAATCTTCCCTTTTTCGATGCTCTGTTTCTTCTTTGTTCTCTCAGTTTAGAATGTGATACGGCGGCACGGACGCACACCGATTTACCTATTTCTCATGCTGTTTCAAACCCCCTTAACACCTCACGCCGTATTACCCGCTCTCTTGGCCACCGTGTGCACGCATGGAACCTGCCATACCACTCTGCTATGTAAGTGCTACTGATTTAACAACTCAAGCCTACTGCTCCACCATATACATGAATAAATATGCATCAGCATGTAAGGTGAGTGAATGTCTACATGAAAAACAAACCACCACGTGCCAGCTACCAGTTCACCTGTATGTGAATGTTCATAACATGTGCATGCACTAAACTGGCCATTAAATGGCCCAACACCATCTCAGCCATCACCCCACTCCACCATGCATATAGAAAAAAAGAAAAGAAAAAACATTCACCCATGCATGAAATCCCAATACGTATGTGCCACCAGGTCATATAAGGTCCACACCCCATTTCACCATGCAAATGAATAAACGTACATGGGTATGTGAAATAAATCAATGCATGCATAAAACCCATTCAGTTGCCAGCTTGTATTACTCAAATTCATCCATCTGTCAGAGCATATACACGGCCACGCCGTAACAGCCCACTCAACCTCCCATGCACCCCTTTACCCTATAAACCGGCATGCAAACCCCATCCTCACGTCGTTTCACCCAACATAAGGCCACGCTCCACGCCGTTTTAAGGCCATCTTCTATTTTCACACGTCGTTTTAACCTCTCGGCCACGCCGTTTCAAACTCACTCCTGTAACGCCGGTTTGAGGTGCATAACCCTCATAGGCATTGGTTGCTGACCCGAGTGATCACTCCTCGAGTGAATATTAATTACCTTAATGATAAACATTGTCTCAATGATCGACAACCCGCGGGTGATACAGGTCTCCTAGTAGACGAGTCCTCAGAGATCCGCCATCCAATATAGGGTCTGGGCGTTGGCAGATTATGGTTAATAACCCTTGGTTGATATGGGTCTCCTAGTAGGCGAGTCCTCAGAGATCCACCATCCACTATAGAGTCCAGTCTGTCGTGACGACATACCTGTCTTTTGGAGTCTGTCTCAGGTAGTCTACGTTTCTCTTCCTTGATTGTACTTGTGGACTGGACTCTATAGTTGTTATATAATTGTTATAAAATGTTAATTGTATTTTTATTAGAACTATAGTTAATTCTGTAGATTTATTTGCTTACTATTGTTTAGAATTTCAATGCATGCCCACACCATCCCTTTAACCCTTCCGAGCCTTCTGGCTCGTGGGTGGCGAGCCAGGATTCGAATGGTATCAAGTTATTCCTGGTATCCAGATTTTGGGCCGTTACAGTTGGTATCAGAGCGTGGTTGTGGAAATGCATGGGAATTCAAGACAATGCAGTGATTATGAGCCCAGAAAGTCTAGTACAGTCAGAAGCTGGCTTAGGGTGTTTTATTTTATTCATCCCTCCCCTATCATTTTTCGTGTTCGTGTTAAGAGTTGGATGGCGCCGAGAAGTTGAGTTCGAGCTTTTTGAGGAGTGCCGGTGGGGGTCACAGGAGGAGTCGAGTAGGGAGGAGCCGAGTGGCAAGTCTTTTCCTTCGGAGGTTGTGGCCTCAGGTGTGCCAGATCAGGCCAAGTTTAATGCCGACATGTATCAGTTCTTGGTGCGACAGATGAGTTAGTGCCATGGTCAGGAGGCTGGTAAGGGTAGTTCGTCACATGGTGGCCGTGGATGCCTCTTACGAGAGTTTATGCAGTTTCACCACCGATGTTTGAAGGCCAACTGGATCTTGATGTAGCGAGATCGTGGATTGATGCAATGGAATGGGTGTTTTGGTCTATGGAGTGTGCTGAGGATGAGCAGGTTCTGCTGGCGAGTTATCAGTTATTAGGTCCAGCCTTGTCATGGTGGACTGCCGAGTGGGAATCGGCTTTTCAGTCGGATGTCTAGGTTGTTCAGAAGGAGCAAGGCTGGTGGGAGGTGCCAGGAGTAGGAGGAGCAGGTGTTTGTAGTGACTTTTCAGCATCTAGTGGTTCGACCACTGTGGCTTGGTATGAGTGAGTAGCCAGGATAGTGTCCGAGATGCAGTGGGTTTCTCTGGGGTAGGCCGTGTACCGTGGGTGAAGCTGAGCTGGGGTGTTTCAGGTGTGGTCAGATGGGCCATGTTGCTCACGAGTACCCTTGGTGGTCACCCCGGTTCCAGCCATCTTTGTAGCATCCCACTAGCCTAGCGAGTCAGGGTTCCCAGCGTGCACGAGACACTTGACCGGGCGGAGTTGTTGTGCTCACTATGCAAAAGGTACGCGTGAATTTTTGATTATTGAATGCCATGCTTGTCTTTAATTCTGCTGTTTCTCATGTCATAATTGTGTTGCGCTTGTGTTGAGGTTCCCAAAAGCATCTTCTCCGTGGGTAGTGGAGCTACCATGGGGGTTGTGTGTTCATCTCTCATCGTGCCTTGGTGCACAGGTATGGTTGAGGTCACGTGGAATAGGGCGAGTAGAGGGTCCAACCGAGATTGTGTGTCGCATTATAGGGCTGGTGTGGGGTCCCTCTAGGTGCCCTGTTGTTTAAGACTGGCGTTGGTAGTTGGATCATCTTGGTGGATGCTACGTTTTTCCCTATTTCACAGCATGGTTGGTGGAGAGTTGCGCAGCGGAAGCGTGGTGGGCCCATAACCCATAGGCTTCAAGATCGGATTAGTAGTGGAGTATGGCGTATGTTTCATGTTAAGCGTGTCCTGGAGGTCTCGAAATTGGTTGTCGAGAGTTGCTCTTGGGTGAAGAGCTGTGTCGGGCCATGTGAATGGCCTTGGTTGCCATGTGTAGGCGGTAGTATCATGCTGAGTGGTGCTGGTAGTGCTGAGAATCTGGAGGCTTAGCGGTGAGAGTGGTCAGTTGAGGTTGTTCATTGTGCCAGCTTTTCCCGTGAATTGAGTCGCATAGGTTAGGGTGGAGCCACTTGGCGATTGGAATTTGAGGCAGGTCGTGGCCTTTTGGGCCGGTTGTTTGGCACTGGTGCTCGGTGCTCAAGAATGAGCTTGGGAGTTGATCGACCTTGATCGGTGTGGATGTTTTAGAGGTGGATCTTGTGGATGCACTAAAATTTCTCATTTATCTTTGCTCATTCTTTTATTGGGTATCAATTTATTTAGTGCGAGGGCGTGCCAGTCACATAAGTGATGATTTATTCGGGCCTCATGGTAGCCACTGATGCACGCCGTCTAACTAGACAGATTTTAGTGGGTATCGTGTCAGGACAAAAACCCATTGTGCCATAAAAGTCACAATGTTAATTACATCCTCTCAGAGGGGGGAAAACCCTTGATTGATTGCCAGGAAAAAAGACCAAATGGCCTAAGAATGGACTTTCATGAAATGAACGAAAGGTGTATTAAAGAGCATTAAAACTGCCTTTGTTAGGGTGCGAGATGGTATATAAAATAATGTCAGTCACATAGTAACCATTTCATATTCGAACGGGAGTCCGTATTGAAGATGTCCCAAGCATATATGCAATACTGAGACAAATGTATGCCCGGGATATGACAAGTTGATATTTGAAGAAGTAGGGAAATAAATTTAAATATATCGATCATGTAGTGACCAATTCATGTTCAGATAGGTGTCCAGGCTAAAAGCATCCCAAATATACGCGTAATAGTGGGACAAATGTATGCCGGGGTATGGTAAATCTAATATCGGAAGAGGACAGAGAAATTCGATTAGAACTTGGTTAGTCATGCTAGTTAGGAAAGATTATCGGCCTAGCGCGAGGTCGAGCCATAGCCAAAATGGGGTAGTCCTTGGGGGCCAGGTTTGTCTTGCGAAGGCACCTTTGATATTTGTAATGCCCCAGATTTTTCAGATATTTGTCGGATTAGGATCCGTGAGTTTCAGATCGATTTTTGGGGTCCCAGAGCGCGTTTTGTGGTTTACGCGTGCTTTTGTCTATCGGACCTTCGAAATCCTGTGCAGGGCGAACCGTTGCGTTCTTTGACTCTAGGACGTTACCACTGCATTGTGCTCTTCCCGAGGATCGTGGAGGTAATTTTTTCATATTTTTTTTAAAATTTTAGAATTTTAAGGCCAAAGTATTTTCACATAAATTAACATTTAGAACACACGCATCTAGAAGGTTGATATCACTATCATAATCTCATTATAATTCAACTTTCATAGTCTGCGTTCAAGGACTTCATCATGTCTAGTGATAATATGCATAGATAAATAAGACATAATAAAGAAATTACCATAAATACGAATGAGAATATATAAGAAATGATGCTATCACTTCATAAGTGATTGGCTCGCAGGGCATACACTTCTTTCACTCTGGGACTGGGTATGCTCTGCTTGTGGTTGTGCTTATTTTTGGAGACTGACATAGCCATGTGTTTCATGTAGAGACGGCAGGGACGTCGGGGGCCATGGCCCCTCCCAAGGCACAAGGTGAAGTGCCCCTCCCGGGGGAGGAGCTAGAACCGACAGTGACCTGGAACAGCTCGGGTAAGTGCTGAATCATTATACGGAGAGTTGTCCTCTGTTAGTTCGGCATTTGACAGGCTATGGTTATTGATTGTGTTTATGATTTTGGCTTGCCAGGTGAGGACCCGACTGCTACTTGGAGATGATCCAAGAGCTGGTTAGTACCGGACAGTCGGTGGCACTCCCCTCTTTAGAGGGTGAGCCAGGAGTGACGGGTAGCCTGGTTGCCCTTATTGCCCGAGACACGTGTGGATCGCTACCATAGTTGTTGGCAGGGATGCCCCTCCCTCCTTTGCTGGCCGTTTTCTCCGTTTGCATGGTGGGGCCGGTGTGGTCTTCTACCATGGGACCCTTAGGTACGTGAGTGGGAACTTAGCCACTTGTGGTGTATCACCTGGTAGCGTTAAGCTTCTTATGGTGTTGGTCATAGGTACTTCCTCCCCCTTGGAGAAGGGTGAACTTCCCCGTGGCACTGCTAGAGCCGTAGAGGGAGAGCCTACAGTGGCGACTCTGACTAGAGACGATGAAGAGATCGTCAACATAGAGGGGATCTCTGAGGGGAGTGTCCCGGCTGGTGAGCTTCTTGTCTAAAACCCTTGACAGGATGGCTATCTTTATATGAGGCCAGACTGCGTGCTGACCCCATTGTTCTATTGGTCAGCAGGGGCTTGTAGTTCCACCACCTCCAGACGTTCATCGGAGACGTCATCAGGCTCCTCAAGCAACGGTGGCTTCATCATAGAGACGGAGGACAGTTCGAGCTCTTCCTCCTCTAGGGCCTCCTCCGCTGAGGGGAAAAAAATGGAGGCTACTTCTGGAGGTGTGTGGGGGTCTTTCCTTCCCCTCTTTGGCACTTGTTTCTGCTTTATGGTAGAGTACTGATGCTTTTATATTGCGTGTAGCGCTGGAGTCAGGGGAGGAGTGCATGCCAGCTCCCGATGAGGGTGGCAGGGAGGAGCTTCCTGCCTCGCCTATAGCTGCTAGAGGGGACCTGGGCTATAGTGGAGGGCTCCTCGATCGTGGAGGAGTCATTGCCCTCCTCGACCCTGGTGAGTGACATCATAGGTGTGGAGGGGCCTACACTGGGTAAGGGCTGAAAATTTTCTCAGGTTTTCCACCTTATCTTTCATGGAAAGTTTCACATGTATTTTCTCACTTTCCCTTTATTCTTTCTGGAATGATGCAGCCTGTTGTGGTGTGCTAGCAGAGATAGGTGACTCCTCACTGAGCTTAGAAGTCGAGTGGCCTACTTCCACCCCATGGCCAAAGTCGCTATTGGACGCGAGTGTGGGCGCTTCCTTGCTTCAGCAAGCACGAGGCTACCTCTAGAGCGACCCCCTCCTTTCTCTGAAGGATTTGAGGCGGCACCTGACAGAGTGCACCCGGGGCTACCACATCCTCAGCTTTCCGCATGAGCCTTGGATGTCTGGACTAGCCGGGATATGGGTCGAGTAATTATGACTTTGGCAGGCACAAGAGCAGAGGGCTCGAAGGCTGGCAGCCATTCGGGAGGAGCGAGAGCGGCAAGCTCGGCTCGCAACAACCATAGCCAAGCATAGGGGCCACGTCGAGGCAGCTGAGTCACTCTTCTAGGATCGAGCTGTCCGGCTGAAGGAGGCCGAGAGCAGGGTGGAGGCCTTTAGGAAGGCCTTGGAGGAGTAGTTGTCGAATGCGGAGCACGCTAGGGCTGAGTGGCGAGAGGTCTGGAGCATGGTCGAGGCTGATACTCAGCTCTTGTCCACTCTTGAGGCAAAGTTCGCGGCTAGTCAGTCTTGTCTGTCGGCATTGGAGGGGAGCGGGCTAATGATTTGATTGTATCTTCCCTCCCCCCTTCTTGTTATGTTATGTGCCCTGGTTGTATGAATTTTGTTACCCCAAGGGCATGTCTTAGGCTTTTTTTACAGAGTATAAATGACAAACTTTCAGATTTTTTTTATTATTTCCTAAGTCGTCCCACCTTCTTTCTTGTGGAACAGTGTTGTGTGCATGAGCTAGCGACCACTTACTATTAGTCATGCTTGATTTTTCTACCATATGCTGGCACAGGTGACAGGGGACTAGGTACCCAGATTCGAGTGGAGGAACCAGGGACTGAGTACCAGATGGTGAGGACTGGATGCTGGGTACTGGAGGTTGAGTGCTGGATACTAGGAACTGGTAATGGGTACTGGAGGCTGAGTACTAGGAGCTGGGGGTTGGGTGCTGAGGGGCTTCCCAAACTGGGGTATGTTAACTGGCGCTGATTAAGGGCTAAGGGGATAGGAAATAATAGGTATAGATTCGGTAGTTTAGAGAGCAGGGAATTGGGAACTGGTAGCTAGGGCTAACCCCTCAAGGGGTGTTGGCCTATGTCGCTGGGGGCCAGGATCAACCTGTCAGGATGTGATGGTCTATACCATTAGGGTTGATGGGTGATTCTGGAGTGTCGACTATATGCCAAGTACCGGCGAACCAGCTGCTGGCATGTTGTTAGCCGAAAATGTGATTCACTCTAGTCCGGAGGATTAGAGTTGGGCTGGCTAACCGGCCATGGAAGGCATTACAGCTGGAAACTGGGACTGGAATTGGGTCTGGGGCTAGGACTGGAATCGGAACTGGAACTGGAACTGGAGCTGGAACTGGGACTGGAGCTGACCAGCTAACCGTGAAGGTGTTGTAGCCAGAATGCTGGAGCTAGAAACTGGAGCTGGAGCTAGAACAGGAATTAGAACTAGAGCTGGGTCTAGAGCAGAAATTGGAACTAGAACTGGTACTAGAGTTGGCCGGCTAACCGCGAAGGTGTTGTAGCCAGAGTACTAGGACTAGAGCTAGAACTAGAACAGGAATAAGTACTGGAGCTGGCTGGCTAACTGCGAATGTGTTGTAGCCAAAATGCTAGGACTGGAGCTGGGACTGGAACTAGAGCTGGAGCTAGCCGACTAACCACGAAGGTGTTGTAGCCGGAGTACTGGGACTAGAGCTGGCACTGGGGACTGGGGATGACCAACCCTCGGGGGTGTTGTGGTCACCATTGTTGTAGAGTGATGTTGAGCTCGCCGTCAGCGGGATGTCACAGTTGACAGCTTTCGTCAGTGGGGAGTTAAGAGGAAGAGGATTTTTTTTAATTCTCTTTACTAGCTCTATTGTCTTTGTGGGTTTTCGCCAAAGCTGGCCCCCTTTAGCTTTTTTCGATGTAACCTTGCGGGTTTTCACACCGAGGGGTTACCTGATTTTGCCTGAGACGCCCTTTCGGGTTTTCACCTCAGCTAGATTGGTGATAATTTTTCCCTCAGTAATGTCGTGGAGGGAGTTGCCTGAGGCCACCTGGGTATCTCTATTTTCAACCTCATTTCTTATTATTTTTCTTTTTTTTTTGAATCTGGAGATTGCCATCCATAGCATATTGTTGTCAGGGGACGTGGCCTAGAATTGGGGACTGTAGATGATTGGGTATTGTTCTACCCTTAATAAGGGTTCTTACAAATCATCCAATTACGAGACTAGGAGCCACTATGTCGTGGCAGAATGCGACTGGGGTCATAACGGGAAAGTTAGGGAGGCAAGAGGAATTGAGGTTATGACTGGGATCGTGATGGCTAAACTAGGGCTAACTGGTAACTGGGGATCATGGATTATAGGGGTGTAGAATGCAAGAGTGTAGAGTGATAGGAATCTAGAATGAGCTGAGACTGGAGCTTGCTGGGATGGTGACATGGATGTCGCATGGACGATGGAACTTGTCGGCCCGCCATGACGGAACGAGGGCCGAAGATAGAATGGATTGAGTTGAGTGATATAGAACCGACTGGAAAGTGCAAGGCTAACGATCTGGTAATGTGGAATGATCGAAGGCCAATAAGTGGAGAGGCCCATGATCCGTTGAGGAGTGTGTAGAAGGCCACCCTGACTGGTGGGAAGAGATGTACTTTCTCGTTATTAGCTCTACCGCCCTTTCAGGTTTTCGCCAGAGCCAACCCCCTATAGCTTTTTTCGATGCGCCCCTGTAGGTTTTCACGTTGAGGGGTTTCCTGATTTTGTCTGAGGTGCCCTTGTGAGGTTTTACCTCAGCTAAGTTTTTGGCCTTTTTGCCCCCAGTCGCCTCCTTGCGATAGGGGCGACTAGGTCAGCTAGGGTATATCTATTTTTAACCCCATCTTTTCTATTTGTTTATTTTGTTGTTTTTTTTTTACTTACCTGGGAGCATGATGGCTGGGCTGTTCCTAGCGCTGGGGCCTCCCCACTCTTGTTGTCGCAAGGATGAAGGCGAGAGGATGACCCCCGAGAGTGCCTTACAGGGGTTAAGAGAGGGCTTGGCTGGCCTTGTTGCTCGGCTTGGAAAGGGAGACTAGAGGCAATGACTGGTTAGGCCTCCTGTGGGAGAAGACTAGTTTCGCTAGTTGTACCTGGGGTGCACGCCTTAGCCTGGATGACGCGTGAACTCATGTTCTGGTGCATAGTATAGCTTCATGTGTTTGCCATTGATAGGTGGGAAGGATTTGTAACCCTTGTGGTTGACGACCATGTATGCCCCACCCTCGTAGACGTTGTGAATGATGTATGGACCTCGCCAATTTGGCTGTAGTTTTTCACTGGAGCACCCTGTCATGACTTCTTTTTCCTTAGTCATGATGAGGTCACCTTGCTTGAAGGCTTGCTGCTTGATGAGCTCATCATAGGCTTGCGCCATGTGGGCCGGGTATCCTTGCAAGTGCTTGTAGGCTTCTAGCGGCTTACCTTCTAGATCAGCGAGCTCTTCTAGCCTTCTCTGGTGTTCATCTTTATCAGGACCAACCAGGCCGGTGTGTATCGCCACGCGATAAGAGGCTAACTAGATTTCGATGGGGATAACAGCTTCTGCACCGTAAACGAGGGATAATGGGGAGCATCCCGTGGGGGTTTTGCAAATCATCTGGTAGGCCCATAGCACCTCGAAGACCTCATCACCCCAATCACACTTTTGGTGGATAACAATTTAGCCAGGAGCTTGCAGAGGGTCTTGTTGAAAGCTTCGGCCAAGCCGTTGGCCTGGGGTGGTAGACCGAAGTGGTTCTCTAGTTGATATGGAATTTGGCCGCTAGTTGATATACGACCTTATTCTTGAATGGTGTTTCGTTGTCAGATACTATGCAACTAGGTGTACCGAATCGGTAGATGATGTTATGCCAGATAAATCTGGCGACCACTTCATCGGTAACCTCCCGTAGGGGAAGGACCTCGGCCCAGTGAGAGACATAGTCGGTGGTGGCCAAGATGTATTTATGTCCCTTTGAAGATGGCAGGAAATGCCCCGCAATGTCCATGCCCCACTCGACAAATGGCCAGGTGGGGGATGTAGGACACAACGGGTTAGGAGGTTTTCTGGGTACTGGGCCAAAGGCTTGGCATTGATGACATGTGCGACTGTACTGGATGCAGTCCGCGTACATGGTAGGGCAGTAGAAGCCATTGAGCTTGATGTTGTGCTGCATTCGATCTCTGGCCTGGTGAGCACCGCACAATCTGGAATGGACCTTGTGCATGATAGCTTGAGCCTCGGCTGAGGAGATGCACCTCAGGAGAATCGACTTGTCTTCTCATGGATGAGTCGGTACAGGGAGTCACCGATCAACTTATACGATGTTGCTCGGCGGAGTAGTTGGACCCTTTGAGCTCGGTCAGGAGGGCGCCACCCTTTCTTAAACTCAATGATGGGCTCATGCCAATCTTCTTCTTATGGAGAAGTGTTCCAGTCGGGGTCATGGACCTTGTAAACGGTGAGATCGGAGCTGCCTTCAAGTGTGCCCAGCATTAGTCTTCTGTGTTTGACTATCATGCCGACCTCGCCCTCGGGTGGGAGTTTAATGACTGCGGCTAATTTTTCCACGGCATCTGCCTGGGCATTGCTACTTTAGGGAACATGATCTATTTTGAAGAAATAGAACTTCTGGGTTAGTCTGGTGACGGCGGCGTGGTATGGAACCAACTTAGGCTTCCGCATGTCATAGAAATCAGTACCCGCTGGGAATCTAAAAACCTTCATTTTGCAACAGTCCACCATTCTCTTCTGGAGATCCTCTAGAAACCTGTGCACGCATTCCACCACTTGATGTATTTTGGAGTCACACGGGGGAAGCATGCAGGAGTCAGAACTCTGAATGAAGTCACCTCTCAGTGATGAAAATAATCCAACTAGATGCGGGCCTCGTCTGTTGCCAACTGGCTAGCCTGGACCCTGTTCGGCAATGCAAATTGTGTTGATGAAGGGGGGATATGCTGATCATAACTAAAATTCTGACTAAATTGGAATGGATAGTAGGGTTCCAGCCAGAAAGTCCCACTCTTGTGAAAAACCAAGACGCTCAGCCTTATCGACAGTGCCCAGTCAACTAGTTCTAGTTCCAGAATCGGCCTTGTACAATTGGCACCCGAGATGGGATGAATGTACTCTTCCGTTTCGTGAAGGCAGCACTCCCGCATCTTATTCACTAATGGGCTTGAATGAGCAGCTAGGCTCCAGAAGTGCAGGACATCGGGCGCATCCATCGGAACCTTGGTCAATTTCCCCCGAATAGCAAAAAGTTGTTCCGATGTCTGGGTCGGCTTGGAAATTGCAAATTCTATCATTCTCGGGACTAGCTGTGGCGACTGAAGTGCCCGAGGAGCAGCTTCTGAGAACAATGTACAAACCCAAGCATTGAAGAAGTGGAGTGGGCCGATCGTCTTCAAAATTTTGGGGAGACGTGAACGATGAAGGTCCCCCAGCATCTTATATATCAAGCACAGTGCAATTGGGTAAAGTGAGAGCTTTATGTCCCATGCCATCAGACAAGCGGGGTAAATGGCCTCGGCCCTAATCACACTCTCGTCACCTTGTGGGAGAGTGAAAGAACACATCTAATACGTCAAGTACGCAGCACAGTGGGTGACTACATTGACGCTGGTGGGGTTAGGCCCTCCTCTTTGACCCTCCTGCAGTGAGTGAGGGAAAGTTGCTTGCCGCCAAACCTCTTTCTTTCGCTGAATAGGAGCTGGCGCTACTGAAGGGAAATCTTCATATTTTTGTTCCCCTCTGAAGACATACTGGAGCCAGGTGCCCATCCTCACGCACCTCTTCTCTCTGGGCTTGCGTGCTTCTCGGGTATCATACGAGGAACGGCATAGAGTATGATACGCCTTCATCAGATACCGGTAGGTGAACCCAGTCAAATATCGCCCCCTGTCGTCAGTCTGATCCTTCAGCCAATCTGGCCAACAAACTTCTTCATACGGTTCACTGTCAATCGGAAGACCGCTCAGTTGGGAAAGACTCCAAAGATTTAAAGATGTTTCTCCTTCTGATGTATAAAAGGTGTTGTACTCTAGACAAAACACCTCAATCATGCCGCAACAGAGGCCCTTGAAAATGGGGTACCAATACCATGAAGCATACACGCTATGGTACACTTCGGCGCTAATCAAGATTGGAGCATAATGCCATAAGACGTAGTCGGTGAACTCCACAGCTCCTACCTTGAAGGCGTGGGCATCAGCAGCCTTCATATGGACAAACCAGCCCGTGGCAATTGGGTGCTTGAAGCGCACTTCTAGACAGTCCAACAGGAATGGCTCTTCCCTATACCCCCACTTCAATGGGGCTAAGAACAGGCCAAAGGATGGTTTCTCTCAGTCAACGCGACCAGCAGATTCGTTCCACCTAGCTAGAACAAACTCAGGGGCCCTCGTCAGTAGCCTGTCCTGCAGGGTCAGCTCCGGCAATCCGAGCATGCACCCCATTTTTGAGGCTCACTTGGCCAATATATGGGCTGGCCCCGCATAACAAAATCTGTTAAATTGTCTCGTTCAGTAAGAATCGCTTGCTCGACCTTTCGAACAAGGAATAGGTCCCACTTGCCCTGAAGATTGAATCGCCTTGCAAAAGACATCAGGTGCTTGTCCTTGGAATGGTCCATTCTATAGCCTTCACGGAGATCATAGTTGAAAGAATCACTATCAATGATCAACAAATGGCCAATGTCCACTGTGTTAGTGTCAGAATCAGAGGACTGGGTGACTATAGCTAGCCGGTCATTACCTTGATCCAGAGAATGAACATCCCCCCAAGTCACGATGACACGGGAATAGGAAAAAGAGCCAGACGCCATGATGTTTCCCTCGAGAAAAAGGAAAGAAAAGAAAATAACAAAAGGTTAGAAGATGACTTTTCAAGAGCAAGATTCTGACAAAATTTTGGTAAAGTCTCCCCTAGCCGTGGAGTGTGCCAGAAGAAAGTGGGAACACTTTCATTATGAGACAGTCCCTAAATCAGGCCGTGGGTGTCACACTGAGGCCGAATAGGACACCCGGGGGTTCATCTCCGAGGACTAGCCTACTAGGAGCCTCCCGGGACCTAAAATAAAGGGGTCTGAACCCCCTGAATCAAGCCAAGCAAGTCCTTCGCCCTCACCCAAATCGTCGTCGTTGTCACCATCGCCAGGGAAGAACAAGAAAAGGGGGGAAAACCTCATCGTTGCCGCTGCCTCCACTGTTCTCGTCGAAGAGCAAGGCTGCTGCTGCCCTAACCATCCTCGAAAAAGGAGGGATCTTGCTGTCATCGTCGTCACCCTTGCCATGCCGGAAAAGGAGGGAACCAGGGGTAAGGAAAAGGAAGCTCGTCGCAGCCACCGTCACGAACACAGAGCGCCTCCGATCGACGACTGGGGAAAGCTAGGGTTCGAATAAGGAAGAAGAAGGGGAGAAGAAAGGTTTAAGGAAAGGGTTTCGATGGCTTAAAATGGCGTGGGAAAAGGCATGCCATTTTAGCGTTTTCCCATGCTTGTTTAGCATTTTTGGCCCGCTAATTATAACTGTGCCGGATTAAAGCCGCCCTGAGCCATTTTAAGACCTCCATGACATTTTACGACATTTACCCCTTTACGCCATTTTAAAGCCACAATAACATCCCCACGCTATTTCACGGCCATTTCATATTGTCCGTGTTGTTTTAAGGGCATAGTATCTCCCTCCGCGTCGTTTATGGCATTTCATGCCCTACGGATGCTACATCTTTACTTCCTTATTTTAATATTTCATACAAAAGAATTCGCGTCTTCGCAGACAGACACTGATTCATCTTTCCTTAGTTTTCATCCTTTTCTTTCTATTTCGTATAGTGGAATTGGCGCCCTTTTGAGAAGATAATGATTCTTTGAATTGGCACCTTTACGAAAAGACGTTGTTTAATTGGCGTTCGGACCCTTGGTCGCTATTTCATGTCTCTTCAACAAATGACGTCCAGCCCTTTGGATGCTAATTCCTATAATTTCATAAAATTTAGAATAATCATTATTCTTAATCTCAAAATACATTTTGGTAGTTATGCAATTTCTTAACTACATCTCACGTTGCCATTTTTACTCAAAATGATGGTAAATTACATGTAGACTCAAATTAATTATGAGACTGAAGTTTGAACCTGTTAATGCATAACTATGCTCATTAAGTGCTTATAGATGATAAATACAATGTAAATTATAATATGAAATATGACACTCATTAGCAGCTAGCAACATCAATGATAGGCCTTCACGCTCTCGCCAAGGTGGGCCTGCATCTACGTCAACATAAGACCAACACACCCCCACAGGTTGGTCTATGCCAACATTTGGTCGGTACACCCCCACGGGTTGTTCTATATCAACACATGACAAAACACCCAAGGGTCGGTATATCTCGGCCCTAGGCTGTTACACCTACACAGTTAGCCAGTCACAACATCTCTAGTGGCGTCTCGACAATCAATCAGCACACTAACAAGTACCATCCACCACACTACGATGGTTATATGTCTAACATCATTTGTGGCCATTGCACTCTTTAAGGGTGGGACAACCTCAACTTCGGCTATTTCACCATGACGATTAGCCAGTAGCATCAATATTTGGCCATACACTGCATGGGTCGACTGAATATGATTTCAAGCCAACACGCCTCTCTAGGGGCAAGTCCAACAACTTCAAGCCAAGATGCCTCACCGAGGCAGGTCTCCAACAACGACAAACCAAGATACCTCACTGAGACAGTTCTCCAGCAACCTCAGACCAAGATGCCTCATCAAGGTAGGGCACTAGCAACCTCAGGCCGACATGCTTCCCCGTGGCAGGTCCCCAGCAATGTCAAACCAAGACACCTCAATAAGGTAGGTGTTGGATCTCCTCTGGATTATTCTGCAGTATGCAGACTGCTATGAGCTGAATGTGTTTTGAATGATTGGCAATAGTGGAGTTGACTAGGTTGACTAATAATGTTGACTTGGGTGATATCATATTGACCATGGTTATATTGTGTATTTTGATGATTCTTTGTTTGCCAGATCTTCACATACATTAGTATTTGTCTCATAAGGTCTGTGCATACATCAGCTAATGGTAGCTAAAGTCTGTGCATAGTCTGTGCTAATGCTCACAAGGTCCGTGCATATTTCCGTTCAGTGTATTATGAGTATGTGTATGTTTTAGCCTTTGTTGATATCAAGGTCTGTGCCAATTCCCGTGGAACTGCACATATAGTCGGTGCATATCATGCTCACTCAGACTATAAGGTCCGTGCATATAGGCCATTCAGCATATAGAAGGTCAGTGCATTGTTTACTTTGTGCATTTTATCTTGGTGCAAGTTCAGTCAAGGTCAGTGCACACTTTACTTAATTATATATAAGTCCGTGCATATGCTCACAAGGTCTGTGTATTGTTGGATCATGAATAACCATGTCGGTGTACGTTCATGCAATGTACATAAGGAAGTCAGTGCCGATCTTTGTCTCGCACATTTAAGGTCTGTGCACTTTTTACTCTATGCCAAAACACAGTCAGTGCATATCCTTCGTAAGGTAAAACAAGGTCTGTGCATTGTTAGTTCATGCATAATAAAGTCGGTGCATTCTTGCACATACCATGAGTAAGGTCCATGCACATTTCTTCTGAACATATTAATGGTCTGTGCATATATTGTTGAACGCATTACAAGGTTGATGCACATCTTATTCCTTGCACACGTAAGGTCTGTGCATATTATGTTTATGGCATATAGGGTTTGTGCATATTTTTCATTATGCGCATACGAAGTCCATGCAAATTTGTTCTAATGCTCTATCAAGTCTGTGCAATTCTTATATTCGTCTCACCATCTTAAGCTGACCAAGTGTTTGACATAATGACAGGGACTTTTCTTAAAATGCTCCAGAGAACCAGGAGAAATGTTCATGAACTTTAATGAGGGCATGTGATCCGAGGTAGAAAGCCAATCAATGTTCGTGACACGTGGAAAGCCATTAGGTTCAAATGCTGCCATGTGGCCTTGGGAAATTCAGATCTAGATGAAAGTTTGGGCGGGAAACGTTGTTTCCACACGCCCATCTCTCAGCTACCTATAAGTAGAGTAAGATTTGCAGAGAGAAAAGCTTGATCGTAACAGAGAATAGGAGGAAGCTCCAGCCAGAAAGTGCAAGTGCGATCCATCTGATTTAGTGAAGAGCTAGCACCTGAAAAATCAAGAGAGCAGATTAGAGATAGCAGAGAGAGAGAGCTTTGAGAGAGTGAGTATCTGTGATTGTTGTCTCGGTCTCTTGGTTCAGAACCAGAGCCGTTCCGCTCTTTGTTAATAGCTACATTCACGTTGTGTGCTTTGATTTTCTATTTACATTCGTTTGTCATTAAACCTTGTTTTTCAAGCTGTGTGTCAGTGGGAAGGTTAAGCTGTAAACCTCTGTGGCAGGGGAGGATTCCTCTGGGTCGCATAAGTTGTAAGGCTCAATAGTTGTAGGGAAGTTTTTCCCCGAAGCTGTGGATCAGCAGAGTTGAAGCTGTGTATCAGCAGTGAAGCCACACTTGTTTAAGTGTGGGGTGGACGTAGATCTCTGGATAGAGATCAAACCACCTAAAAACCTAATGTCTTGTGGTTGCTTGATTCACGATGGTTTGATCGCGTAGATGGTTGCATAAGACCGATTGAGAATCGATCTACTTCATTTGCTCAGTTCGATCTGGTTGTGGTAAAGGGTTTCCTGATCATTCTATAGCTTGAGCACAGAGAAATCCCACACCTGCAGACATGATTATCAGTGGGCACTACTCGGCATTGGATCTTCCAGAGTAGGATGGCCCATTTGGCAGGGAAAGGAGCTTTCCAAATCCTCTTCCAAAAGCTTGGCTAGAGTTGATCAACAGACATAGTAACCTGGCGTGCTGATGTGGTGGAGAAATTGCCACTGGCAGTAGGGCGCCAGATCCATTGGTCTGAAGATGCATTTCTAACTGGAATGGCTGCTGTGATTTGCGGAGGAATATGTCTCTGAGCCATCAGCAATTGGGGGTGGAGGGGATTGGAAACAATCTCTGCCACAGAGGTCAATCTGTTGTCGAATGAAAGCCAATCATCCTCAGGAATGAAGTCTTTCATGGGGTGCACACTAGCTCATTTATCATACCAAAAACTCAGTGTGGAAACAGTGGGATCAACTAGTACTCTGTGATGCTGATAGATAAGATTAGCTGCTCACACCCATACTGCTCTGTCCGGGGACTTCATTTGTTTAAATGATGCTTCAGAGTAATGCACATTAACCAAATATTTAGACCGGAAGAACGAAGCCCATAAAGACGAAGTAGAGGGAGTAGTAATAGCAGACCATAGTAGCTTCATGCGCAGGCTCAGTTGCAGCTCCAGGAGGGAAAGAACACCAAGCCTGCCCGATTCAACAGGGTTGCATATTTTGCTCCATCTGATCCAATGGCGCTTGGGCCGGCCCTCAAAGAATCCCTAGAAGAAGTTTGACATAAGGCAGTTAATGTCATTGATAGAACCCGCAGGAAGGGAAAGGACCATCATTGTATAAATTGGAATGGTTGTTAGGACATGTTTAATAAGTGTAAGCTGCCCAGTAGAGGATAGAAATTTGGCACTCCAACTCTAGAGCTTAGCTTGTATTTTAGCAACCAAGTGGCTAAAGCTTTCTTAGTTCGCCCCTTGTATAGCATTACCCCTAAATACTTGATGGGTAATGATGCCTTGGAGAAACCCGTGAAGGCAGAAATAGATTGGAGGCGATTGGTAGGAAAGCCATTACTCATAATAATATTGCTTTTGGACTTGTTTACTTGCTGACCAGAGTTTCTTTCATATTCCTGAATGAGTAGCATCAGTCTGCGAATGGAGTTTGCTACACCATTTGTGAAGACAAGAACATCATCAGCAAAGAGGAGATGCGATATAGTAGGATAGCCCCTAGGGACCTTGTAGGGTTCAATCTGCCCAATGCTTGATAAATGAGATAAGGTCCTACTAAAAGCCTCCTCTGCAATAATAAAGAGTGATGGTGTGATTGGGTCACCCTGACGAAGGCCCCTAGAAGACTTGAAGAAACCACAAGCATTCCTATTAACCATAATAGAGAACTAGCAGTTGGAAAGTAGCGGCTCAATAAGGGATATAAGATTTAGAGAGAAGCCAAATTTCCTGAGAACAGCCAGGAAAAAATCCAAATCCATGCAGTCATAAGCTTTGGCCATATCTAGCTTCAAAATGATATTATTACCTCTAACCTTCCTGCCCAAATCCTTCACCAACTCTTGAGCTAGAGAAATGTTTTCCACAATGTGTCTCTCTTTGACAAAGGCCCCCTGCTCTTTGGAAATAATTAGTGGAAGCAAAACTGACAATCTGTCACTAAGGATCTGGGATATCACCTTATAAACAAAATTGCATAGGCTAATCAGCCTGAAGTCAGCACAAGTAGAAGGGCTAGACACTTTGGGAATTAAGGTAATGAGGGATGAAGTATAGGACCTTGGCAAGGAATAACCATAAAAGTAGGCTTGGACAGCCTTGTAAAGGTCATATTTGACAATGTCCCAGTAGGCCTGAAAAAATCAGCCAGTGAATCCGTCCAGTCTAGGAGCACTATCTGGAGATAGTGAAAAAACCACCTTGTGTATCTCAGCCTCAGATGGAACCGCACATAGTTTTGAATTCTGATCATCATTAATGATAGAAGGAATATGTGACAGGAAGTGCTCATTCACCACATGGGTTGCTGAAGAAAAAGCAAGCTAAAAATAGTTGACAAACATTTGCTGGATTTGAGTCAGGCAGGTAATAGTGTTGCCCTGACCATCTACCATGGATCAAATAGTTGCGCGCCTTCTATTAGACAACACACAGGAGTGGAAGAATTTAGTATTTCTGTCGCATTCTTTCAGCCATTGGATTCTTGATTTTTGACGCCAGAAAATTTCCTCCTGAAGATGTAGTTTATCTAACTTAAATTTCTCATTGTAAAGCCTTTCTTTGGCCTCTGGGGGTGGAGAAGGATCATGTGCCTGCTAAGCAATTAAGAAATCAGCTTCAGCTTTGTTAATAGCAGAGAAAATGTTTCCAAAGACATCCTTGTTCCAAGTCTTGAGAGTAGCCTTCATGAGTTTCAACTTAAGGGCCAAAGTAGATAAGGGATTTGAAACAACAGGCCCCATATTCCAGGCTGACTTAATCATCGGTAAAAAAGCATCATGATTCATCCACATTTGCTAGAAACATAACCTGGTTGGAGGTCTTGGCATGAAAGAATCCATATGAATCAACATTGGGCAATGATCTGAGTAGGCTCTGGATAGGTGCTCCACACCCGTAGCTAGAAATGAGGATGACCAGTGAGAGTTGATAAAAACTCTGTCTAAACGAGCCCAAATCCCATCATGGATGCGACCGTTATACCAGGTGAATTGTGAACCTGTGAATCCTACATCTTTAATTTCTACTGCCGAGACAAAAGACTAAAAGTCTAGCATTGAATTAATAAAAGCATCGCAACCTCCCTTCTTTTCTATCGGGTCCATGATACAGTTAAAATCTCCACCCAAAAGCTAGGGGTGCTGCAAAGATGAAGAAAGGTGAGCCGGCTCATCCCACATTGGCAAATGTTCTTGGCGAGCACTACCAGCATGGACAAAAGTCATAGAAACAGGAGCAGCTGTAGTTGATGCAAAGGTGACTATCAGTGTGTAGAAAGAAAATTTGACTGATACTAAATCCAAAGGATCTTTCCATGGGCTAAAACAAGAGACTGTAGTATCTCCCATATAAAAGGCAGGGAGGACAATGCATGATGACTGATTAAACAAATGTGACTTAAAAAATAGTGTGAAGAGGAAGAAAGTACAGATGTGGAAGAAGATAAAACAGTTCTGGCTGCATCATATAAACAGATGAAACAATGATAATAATATCAAAATCAATACGATACATTTCAGATCTAAAGACAAAAGAGTCTCCCTCAAAAGCCAGACATTCGATCTTAAACAAGCACAATGGAGCGACTTAAGATTACATCATGAGAAAGGCACAATTCACATCTTATCAAGATGATGGTTCATTATCATACGGTGCCTTGAGCAGCATAAAAAATATCATTTCTACACATTCCGTCAAACTAGATGGTCTACTTAAAATGAATAAAGAAATTCATCAAAATCGTTCAATGATAAAAATCAAAACTGGTTGCACTTGGATCACCTCTAAAGATCGTTGGATCTTAGGTACACAGAGCTTTGTTCTACTACCAATTGTTGGCAGAGGACCTACTCTGATACCACATCTTGGGTCCCATGGTAGGTGCAACCATAATCAAGAGAGGGGTGAATTGATTATGTCCTCTTAAAAGTAGTTGATGCCAAAGCAAAGCTACAAAAACTGATTAGATAAGAATCTTGGCCAGAGCACAATGGTTATAACAATAAAACGTAAACATCTAAGTGCTTGATATAAAACCTCAAAGTGTTGAGCTACTTCAAATTAAAAGCTGATGGTCCAAGTAGCTGAACAAGGAGCAATCAGCAAATAAACAAATCTGCTGCACCCTTAGGGACTAATCTACTTCATGTCTGTCTGGGGCAAATGTGCTCATAGTAATGATCACACTGGAGCTCTCTCTATCAGTCCTTGGGATAGAAAGCCATTAGATATGGAAGTGCACGTGAATCAACTCAGAGTGTGTGTGGTGTATAAGCATAGAAAAGATGTATAAATCATCAGTATGAAAATCTCTGTGAATGGAGGTAGAAGAAATGGATTCAATCACACAAAGACATACCATGGCACAAGGGATTTTAAAGGTGGTTTAGTTGCAAACCCGCAACCTACGTCCACCCCTCACCAAACTGGTGAGGCTTCACTACACGTTGCAAACGGAGCACGGGGACAAGCCCCATAGGGACGAACCCCAACCACATATGTGGACGGAGTCCTCACGGGGACAAAGTCCTCATGCTGCAAACCTGTAGCACATGGGGATGGTGCCCCACACACGAGGAGCACGCTCCTCACGAGTACCAAGTCCTCACACTGCAACAACAGGACATGGGGACGAACCCCACGAGGACAAGTCCCTCCCCACACACACAAGAAAATAAACAAAACGCTAAAAATGCAGCAAAAACACATGGGGATACAGCCACAAGCCCACATGGCTGCAACGTAGCCAATCCACTTCCAGTCTCCACACTGAGCATCGGAGACACTGTAAACACAACACGTACACACTTACAATGATTTAGCAATGAAAACAAGAAAAACAAGAAGAGCACAAGGCAGAAATAATGTAGCTTCCAAGGAAGTGCTTTGATTGTGATCTTGATGCTCTCTTCCTTCCTCTTCTTCTTGCTCACTGCTCTCTCTCACTATCTTCCTCTTCTCCTTAGATTCTTTTCTCTTCTCAAGGCCACTCTCTTTCTTTTCCTTTTTTCTTTTCTTCTAGCCCACAACAGACTGCTCACTTTCTTTTCTTCCTCTCTTCTTTTCTTGGGACGAGCTAAGGATTTCTCTCTTCAATGCATGGCTCAACCAACTCTTTCAAGGTGGCCATTGCTTGATATTTATAGAAGAGATGGTGGAGTATTTTTCCTCTAGAGATCTGCCACTTGATTGGTTGAAATAAAATAAGGTTCTTTGAAATGAACATTTTCACCGATTGGTTCAACATATGTGGAAGTGTAGGGACAAGAAATATCTCCATTTGATTGGTCCAATAGAGGAAAAAATTGGTTTTCCCTTCAGGGAGCAATTCCGCAGATCATGGAGTATGCTGTGGAGACCTCCTATTGGCTTGGAGTCTTCTAGATCAAAATTAGTTTTGGTCAGAATAAATAATGAAGTTCCTTGACTAGATACATTTTCCCCATTGGTCCAACAAATAACAGAGCAGGGCCACAGATCTGATCTTTTGCCAAGTCCTTCCACAGATAGCAAGTTGATTGGCTATGACCAAAAGCTGGAGTACAAAGACACCGACCTTTCCTTCATCTAGTATCTGCAAAAGACTTCTCCCATAAAGTTGTACTATAGCCTAATGATAAAGAGGATAGTCCACTGCCCTAGAAACTTTTCCAGACCTCAAAAACTATGTTTTCAGAGTTTTACGGCTCCTATTTTTTATTCTCGGGATGAGCTTGGGAAGCTGTGCAGGTTTAACAGATAAAGGCACAAAGTCTTTTGGTGCATCGATGCAGCATGCCATTGCTTTGATGTAGCTTCATAGTTTCTTTGAGTTTCTAGCGAGTTGGATCTCCATGGGGTCGATGTAGCTTCATAGGTGCGTTGAAGCATTCTCTGTGGAGGCCCGTTTGCAACGACTTTTGGAAACCCCTACTTCGATGCACTGAGCAGGTGAGGTCGAAGCAGCATGGATTGATAGAATGTTCGTGAAAAGGAGTCGACACTTGGAGTCGACACATTTGACTTGGAAGCTTGAAGAGGTCGAAGCATCAGCATGGTGAGGTTACACCATCAGCTTGGTGAGGTCGGAGCAACTTTTGAGAAAGTTGCCTTTCAGGCTATTTGTTACGGGTAACACCTATTTGTCACCCTTATCTATCTATTTGTCACCCTTAAGAGCTATTTGTCAACTATAGGCACTTATTCTTCACCCTTAAGACCCTTGAGCCGTTGCCTTTACTTGTACAGCCTTTTGTGAAGATGTGAGGTCGACACCTTAAGAGTCTGAGGTCGACACCACTTTAGACATCCCCTCAGACTGGCCACTGCTGGAGCTAGTGAGGTCGACACTGGTCATGGTG
>JANBPO010009286.1:0-15407 GCA_024336825.1 Amorphophallus titanum
ACCCTTAGGGATTCAATCTCTAGCTAAGCCAAACCCCGAAACAGCGAGGTCCCACTTCGGACCCTCATCCCCATCGCTGGTTCGCCTTCGGGCACTAGTGTGCACTACGCGAGAGAGTCCGCTCGGGTGGAGTCACCGGTCCACGCGTTGCTTGCTTGTTAGGTCCGAGGGTCTTCGGTCTTGTGTCTACCACCCAAGGTGGTGTCACATCAGTATACTAGCTAAGTAAAATGACAAAGGATGGGAGGCGAGTATACCTCCACGCTCGGGGCGTGGGGAAGACTTCCGGGCCAAGATCTGTAACCCCCGGTACAGTAATAATTGTTAATTTATAGAATTAATCCTACAGCCTACTCCACGCAGGGAGGTAATAGGCGACATGTGGGGTCCGGGAGCACCAATCTTGGGTTGGCGGGCAGCAGTCGGTGGCGCTCGGGCGGACGCGGTCGGCCGGTTCAGCACTGTTCACTCGGGACCGCAGGACAGCATGTGGGACCTGCTACTAGTACGGTGACTTCCGGGGTGGGTGCTAGTTGCAGCAATGGGCAGGAGCATTCCTGGAGTGCCCTGGGTCGATCCCCGGGGGCAGCAGTCACCGGAGAGGAGGTGGGCGATGTCTTGGGAATTAATTCCCAAGGCTGTCCCACAGCTCTGCTTCAGGTTGGATCTGCACACCCTGACGAGGATGGTCGGTACTCCCAGCCACAACGTCAGATCAAGACAAGGTTACCGCCGTTGCGAAGAGAACTCGAAGAGCTTCGACATACTGGAATTTCAGAACCATCCAATGGTCTGAACGGAAATGACAGGCTCTGCAAACTGAGTGATGGTTCTGTCCCGAAACTCAGAGTCCACAGGGCAGATTGGAACCTACCTGATTATGAGCTTTGACCGGGAATCAAATGAATGAATTAGGACCTGATATTTTTATGGTGGGTAGAGAGGAGGGAGAGGAACACGCACATAGGTCTTTTGTAGGGTTCTGACAACATTTTGGGGGTGAGAAAATTCACCTACGAAGATATGTCCCACAGATCTGTTGTTGGACAGACTGACAGGGGTGAAATGAAAATTACGGGAAAAATATCAAACGGGGTCAGAATGGGGCAAAACCTATGCTGATGGAAATCTAACAGACAGTGGAAGCATCCCTCAAAATCTTAGCTTCATCAGATCAGGGAGCTGGGAGATCCGACTTTTTCTTCAGCTTGCTATTCTGGGATTCAGAATTTCGGCGCAGTAGGAACCTCTTGGCTTGTGGTGGCTTGATGGCGGCACGAGCGGCGGCGGCGACAGGGGTGATCGATCACATCATACAGAGGTTGAAGGGGAGGGGGATATCACTCAGAAATATGAAGAATTTAGGGTTAGATCTAAAGGGGAAGAGAGGGAGGAAGAAGATGAACATTCAAGAGGGGAAGACAGAGGGGGGCACCCAAGGCATCTTTCCACCAATATTCTCTCATTTGTTCAACCAAAATACAACAAGAGACATTATATAATAAAACCCTAGACCTAGGTGAAAGACCACAAATGCCCTTGGTCAAAGGGGGAAGGTATTAACTAATATTATCCCATTCTCCCACATGGGGACAAGGAGGGGGACATCCCCTTGAATTAAGGAGGGAGAGTTTGAATTCTCTCCCCCTTTGTCTCCCCTTGGTCTAATGGTCCACATCCTAGGTGGAATATGGGCCATCCCTCATGGACCCTAGCAGCCACATGGCCCAATGGAAGAGAGGGTGGGGTCTCTCCAGGCCCAAGAGGTTATTTTACAAACAAACCCTCTAACTTAACCTATTAAAACACACCAAATGTAAAAGTACAAATAAAAATATAATACACTCAAAATAAATACAGAAAAATATCAAAGCTCTGATGGGAGCTCCATGCTATCACCCAACCATAAGGATGTCATCGTGCTGAGGGTCTGATATCGGCGACTGGCTCTAGTGTCCCCACCAATTCTCCCTGGGTGGGTGAAGCTCGACCCCGTCGAGTAGGGGTCATGGTCGCTCTGGTATCTCTCCAGCAGATTAGGATCTATCCTTTGCAGCTTCGCTCGGGTGATCCATGTGTCGTCAGACGCGGGTCGTCCCTCCAACGCACCAAATAGGATGGTACACTCCGTCCCAGGTTGTCGTTACCAGCTCATCTAGTATACACTCTATCTGCTCTCGCTGCTGAGGTAACAGGGCTGGAAGTGGAGGCTCGAGGGTGGTGTCACTCACAAGGGGTGGAGACGGCTCAAATGGCTCATTGGGTATCACCGCCTGGTCCCTATAAGTGACTAGATCTGAGATGTTGAAAGTGGAGCTGATCCCGTAATCCTCTGGTAAGTCCACAACATATGCATTCGATCTAACTCTCCTCCCTACTCAAAAGGGGTTGGCACCGCAAGCGTGCAACTTCTTCATGGCTCCCGAGGGAAACCACATAGGTCTGGCCCAGATCATGACATAATCGCCCTCCTGAAACTCACGGTGGTGCCTATGAGCAGTAGCCAAGTCCGTATACCATGCGTTGCTGGACTCAAGGTAGTGATGATGATGCAAACTCTGAGATAGTTGTGTGGACCCCTACCTAAGTGAATGCAGGGGTGGTCCTGGACATCCAAACATAGACCTAGCATGTCTATGATGCCTATTTGACTGGACAACATGAGGAGAACCTAGACATCCAGAGTTGTACCTACCATGCACGAGTGCCTGACTAAATGTGGTAGACTCTAGAGGACCAGTATATCAAAACTCACACATTACATAACTCTTATATGATGAGGGACACGATGAAGCATAGGAGAGAGACTGATGTTCCTTTCCTTCCAAGCTCTGGGGTGTGGATGCATGCAGGGTGAGATGTTGACGGGCATGCGTGGAAGTGGTATGATAGTGGACCTCTTTGACAACGTGAAGTGATGAAAATGGGTTGAGAGGCTCACAAGAGAGGGGATCGAAAGGGTCAAAGAAATGATGACTCCTCTTGACCGGCCCCTTCACTATACTTGCCCATGTCTGATATTGCCGTGTGATACACTTGCTCGGCTATTCTGACAGATATACGCATGTATTTTCCCCCTTAATCTCCCTACTGCGACGTCGATTGTGACCGTGTGGTCGGGCCTATAGACCCTAGATCACGGAGATACTCCGTGGTCTGACGATGTCGACGATACGTCGCACTTCTCGTCGGTTGTTACATAGTAATAGTTCTCAAAATATTTTGAGACAATTTTGGGTGCAACAACACCTTATCACCTAAGTGATAGTAGGTGTTGAAGATCGCAATGCGGTGCCAATCATCACTCTCATTTGGCTAGGTCAGGATGTAGCGAACGACCCCAAGCCTATCATCATCTAGCACATCCTTAACGTCCTCCGCCTGAATATAATCTATCCAAATATAGTCGACAGCATCACCCTCCGACTGAAACTCTTCGGCCATATCGACACCAACCTCATAGGTCACATCCTCTAAAATGGGCGGGGGATCCTCCTAGTCAGTGCCCTTAATAGTCAAAGTCCTCGATGGGCAAAAAGTGGCAGAAGGGCCAAATTCCTGGCACCGATGACAACGATTACGGGAATTGCTCTCTGAGGTCAATCTCCCATGACAAGGGCCTTCCTCTTATCCTCTTGTTTGGCCGGTGTGGATGAGTAGGGGGGATAGATAGGGTAGGCACAAGATCCCTTTGGGGAGGAAGCCGAGGCTAGGGATGTGGATCTCGACGAGCAGTCTTGGGTAGTTTGACTGTAGGACTCCTCTGGGGTGGTCCTCGTGTGGTACGCTAGTCAATGGGTCGTTGATATGCTGGCCTCAAGCATGGGGAAGAATGCACCTCAGTCTCAAACTACTCCATCTCATGCACAACCTAATAGGCATGTTCGATGGTCATCACATGCTGACGGAACAACTCTTGCTGATAACTCTGGTGAAGCCCCTTCCGAAATTAGGAAAGGGTCAATGCACTCTCCTCATGAGCTCCGCATCTCAATAGGTACTCATCAAACTTATCGATGTACTCAGAAACGAATCGAGTATCTTGTGTGATGCCTTGCCAGCAATCAATCAGGCAATGACGGTACATCACAGGGACGTACTGATCACGAAGTTTTGCCTTCATCTCCTCCCAAGATTCTATGGGCTCCTCATATCTTTACTCAAGAAGGGCTTTGACATTTGACCAAGAGATCTGAGCTTTACCCGTTAGCTTCATCTTGGTGAAACAAGCTTGCTTGAAGTCTGACATGTCCAGCCACTCAAAATAACGGTTCATGTTGGCTTTGCATTCAAGATAGACCTTCGAGTTCAAGGACCCGTAAAAGTTGGGAGCCTCCGCACAGGAATTCTGACCGCTTGGATCTCAGTACGACCCCCACTCATTATCAAAATCATGATCATGTCTCTCCAATCAAACCTCCTATACCTATTTGCAGTTGGTACTCACCCATCTCCTCTAGTGAATCATCATCAAATCTATCGTCCTGATCTTGCCAACCATTGGCTTGATCAACTCTAGGGGGCGGGGGTGGTGGTGCAGGATGAGGATCACGGCGGTCCACCGCTCTCACAGGATCCTGACCTTGGATAGCTCCCTCCAGGACAGTGATGCGACCAACCATCCCTTGGATGGTATGGTCAGACTCTGTAAACCTATTTGAAATGCCCCAAGGGTGCCCTCAAAGTGATCTTGTTGCTCGCCAAAGCGTTGGTCCATCTGATCTACTCTGTGCATGAGTCGACGAATCAACTCGGTCAAGCTGGGGTCCATTGGGGTACCTGTATGTGAGCCCGACATCTTTGTAGAATAGGGTACTGTGCACCATCACAAATGGGCATGCAACGATGAAGTGAACTAACCTAAGATACGGCTAAACGGGCAAGGACACTATATAAGTGGAAGATGATAAGTAGTAAATGACAAAATGCAACGAACTAGATTGACGATGTGGTGAACTACCCTAGACAACCTAATCTGGCTTTGATATCAAAAATGATGTGGGATGACTACTGCAAAGGATCCGACTAATAGTAACTATCGGGGATCAACACGACGCCATAAAATACCAGCATAATATTGGTCATGCTCAAAATTCCAAGAGAAATAATACGTGATAATAATAAGAAACTACGCTCAAGGCCATCCCTTGCAGCGAGAAAAGATAGACCGAACGGTAGATAGAACTACCACAGTCTAGGATATCAACTCCACGCATAACCTATCTCAAATCAACCTCCTGAGCCGACTTCCTACATGCTCACAATCCAACAACAAATAATATACGGGGTTAGAAGATTCTAGCACAGTCATATGGAGGCAAATTCAACCACATATGAGATAAATAGGATATGAATGGGCTATCATCCATTAACTTACTCGCTGTGGAGCAAGGCACACAAATCTAATCCGCGTGGGAAGTAGCTTGGCACTGTATGGGTTGGCCTTTGTAGTTGGCATGCGAACCATCGGTCTAGGGAGCGATCTGACTGGGCTGCGGGTTGTGTTCCGTCTGTGGTTCCTGGCTCAACAATGCTAGGACAAGAGCGGGGGCAGGTGGATGAGGGGGCAGTGGGAAATTGCAGTTGGTAGGGAAGTCGGGTGTCATCGGCAGTAAGCTTTGCGGCGGCTGGAGCAGCGAGGTGGCTGTGGGTGTAGTGAATGGTTCTCGGCGGACGGGTGTGGTCGCACAAGTCCACGTAGGTCATGGGCTTGACAGTGGGGAGGCCAAGGGCGATTGTGGGGATAGACCCGACTCTCTTGGTCCACAGACGGGACCGTCGCAGGCGGGTGGCGTTGACACCGGGGTAAGCGGCGATTGGGTTCAGCCAACATTGGTGCCTATGCAAGATGCAGGTATCCTCATGGTTGAGAGAATTTCATTTAAATTAATCCACTAAGGTTCTAAAAAGGAAAATTTATAAAATTTATCATGCATTATTCCAACTTGGTTGATCAATTGATTGCCTCTTCTCTCCTCTCTGTTGTGTGCATTTGGTTGATTTTTTCTATTTAGATCATTGGTTAGGCGTTGATTCTCTTCCTTCTCCATAGAGTTTAGTGCATGTGGAGTTGCTTTGCACCCACAGGATCATCTCCTAGGGGCAGCTCCCATTTCATTTCGTATTTTAATCCTTTATTTGATTCTCCTCCGACCATGTCATCCTACAACTTCTCCCACACCCATGAGGATTCCCTTCCTCAGGGTCTTTTGGAAGACCCCCCTAGGGCCATTTCTGTCCAGGGGAGAGAGGGGTCCGCCCCTCCCCTCCCATCTGTTGCTATTGAGGGTGGTCAACCCTCCTCTTCTGATTCTTCTTCACAAAATTCGACCAGTCAGATCCTTCATATGATGGCCCAATTGGATCCTACCTAGCTCAATCTTCTTCATCAAGCTCTGCAGGGGCCGGACGCCCCATCTTCAATTCCTTCCTCTGGCGTGCCAGCTGCCGCCGCTTCTGCATCTCCAGTTATTGGTTTAGGGGCCACCCCTGCCGCGCCCATTGATCTTAGTCCGATTCATCCCCGGACCCTCCGGTTTCCCACCATGGAAGTGGGCCAATCCTCTACTTCGGCCCATCAGATTTCTGACAAGGGGAAGACCTAGATCCCCTTGACTTCCTATTCTGATCCATACACTACCATCTCTCCAGCACCGCAGGCCCTCGTGGTCCCGGCTGATTTTATTCATCTTCAAGCAGGGAACGCCTAGCCTGCTCATGCGGATATGGGCCCTTCCCATGCCCATTATCCTTCCTATGGCCTTCCCCCTCCATCAGTCTACCCATCAGCCCCACATACCGCTCCTGTCCTCCCTGCTCTATCTCCTCCTTCCCGAGAACGAGAACTTCTTGAAAAGTGGGCTGCTATGTAGCAACAAATTGACTGCATCCATAAACGGGTCGGCCCACAATCTCTTGCCGATATTCTCGTTCCTAACTTTCAAGATATTCATTTTCCCCCTCAGTCCGAGCTCCCTACGTACCGAAAGTATGATGGGAATGGCAACCCGTTCATTCACATAAAGGAGTTTCTATATGAATCGGCACAGTTCTAGCATGATGATCGCCTCATGGCGTATCTCTTCTGCCGGTCATTAGACGGGGCTGCACTTGAATTAAGTGGGATGGAAAATAGAGAGGGTAGCGGAAGGCCCCTTAGCAGAAGCCTGCCCGCCCCTCCACAGCATTGAAAGCATATAGCCGTTTGGCCCAACGGATAAAATCAAAATCCATGACGAAGCTTCAACAATAAATGTCAACTCCCTTGGAGAGTGATGAGCAATAATGTGAGGGAGTCGAAAGGTTGGAACGGGAAGCATCGTGTTGCCCAGAGATTGCGGCATATAAGAAATGTTGAACAAGATGGGCATTCGCCCTTTGTATGGAAGAAAGGGTTTAAGATTGGAAAACTGGGACAAAGGGTGCCCTACCCAGCCCTGAGACATGGACTTATACGGCATCAATGCTTGACATTCTCTTTTAATGAGCAGCGGCGGGGACTTGCCCTCTTCAACCATGCTCGGCACGAAAACACGGATTGGCATCCGGCAAATAAATTCTTACATCTTGAATGGCACAGCTATGGCCAAATCCTTCTTGCCCGGCTCTTGGTCATCTTCGGTACATATACTCAAAGAAATACACCCATTCTGAGTGGTAGAGGAAGGTGAGGTGGAGGCGGAAGGCTCCATGGGTGGTGGTGTAATGGAAGATGTTAAAGAAAGGGTGAGTGGAAGTGGAGGTTCAAACACGTCAAGCTTCCCCCTTCGCTCGGAAGTAGTCGGGGTTGGCTCGAGTGCAAAAATATGTGAATCTTGCTTAGGATTAGCCATGGGTGTTGGTAAAGGCTTTGGGATAGGCAAAGTGGGTTTCAGGATTACAGGGATAGTGGAGGCCTTCGGTGGTGGCAATGGGGAATTATTTGGTTTGGGAAACGATTTAATGGAATGTTTGGCGAAGGCCGATGGTATGGAGGTAAGCTTAGATGACTTGGTGGAGGGTAATGGTGTGGGAGTTGGTTGGGATGTAGCGAGAGGTTCAGCGGAAGCCGGGATAATGGAAATTAATGGAGTGGTAATTGAAGGTGTAAAATGAGAGGGTTTGGTGCGTTGGAAGCACCAGATGGGGCGAGAGGTATTAAGGATAGGAGACGCATGGCGTGCCGGTGTGGGTGATTGGAGTATTGACCCATCATCGTAACCCCAGTAAGTCTTAGAAATGGGGGTTGGATTGGGGAGGGTGGCTTCGTCCTGAGCAGGGGGTTTATCAAGTAATGGAGGGAGTGGAAAACAGAGGGAACTCGAAAGGCGTGCCTGTAAAATTTTAACATTTTGTGCCATCTCCAAATCTTCATTTTCATCAAAAACATTAAACGGATGCTGTGGCGGAGGCATAATAATGGGTAGTGGAGAAGCGTGATGTGGAGGATTAAGTAAAAATGGAAGCGGAGGATCATCATATTGTGGAAGATTTTGTGGAGGTAAATGCGACGGTGAAGGTGGAGGGCCATATGAATGAGTGGTATGGATGGGTGGAGGGCGGATGGTGTCCTCTTAAGCGTTGAAATCTGTCGGTTCTTGCTTGCTCGAACTGTTGATGCCATAGTAACCTCTCCTGTCCTTCCATTCTTTCTCCATCTTTGTAATGTCGATTAGAATGTCATGAAGGAGATTGACTGGAGAAGGAGGAGGAGGAGCAGGCCGTGGGCTCACAACCCTCTTTAATTGTTCCTCCAATGACGTGACTTTGTCAAGAAGAGTTTGTTGGAGGGGTGTAACTTGAGGAGTAGAGGGTTGGCATGGCCTTGAAGGATGGGCCGCATAAGAAGGCCGTGGAAGTTGGATGATCGGCTGACCCATAGAAGGACCCGGTCGGGCCGGGTTACAAGGAATAAATGGGCCTTGGGGCCGTGAATAAGGAGGAATAAAATGAGGCAGGTGATGGCTCACCCGAGGAGGAGTTTGTGTAGAAGAAGGATGAGAAGAGGGAGGCGGATGATGGGTCACTTGAGCAGGAGTGTGAATAGAAATAGGTGAGTGATGGGCCACCCGTGTGGGATTGGAGGGAGGATGAGAAGAAGATGTGCCCTCAACAATAGCCTTAAGGGCTTGGATTTGTTGAGGGGTGAGATGATCTATAGCATGCAAGATCTGGGAGACCTTCTGATCGTGGGGAGGAGATGATCCCGCGGGAATAGTGGCTTGCGGCAAGGGACCATGAGATTGGAAATTACCCATGGGTTGGGCAAAACCATGGGAATGAGGGCGTGATCCCTTAGAAGAGCTGTGGTGAGAATGATAAAGATGAGGGGAATAAGATGTGCTAGGTTGATCACCCTCATGAATATTACTTGAATTAAACATGCCTACGAACATCATTATATTTATCTAGGATTTCTGCATATTCCTCTTCCCAATCACTATGAGTGTAATGTTCGAATGGGGAAGTTACCTCATCATCATCTTGTTCTTCATTCTCTCTTCTGGCCATTAGGCATATCTTATCATCATTCTTACTGTCAAATGAGCTTCCTTGACTGTCTTCTTCTTCATCGCTCCAGGTGCTCACCATTGCTTTAGCCTTCTTGTTCTTCTGCTTGGGCTGTTGTTCCTTCTACAATTCTGGACAGTCGGCCTTCAAATGCCCTAATTTCCTACAGTTATAACACACAACACTGTCAGACTTTTTGGCATTGTCAGATTTAAATTTTGATTGTCGTTTGTCGAAAGAGTACTTTTGCTGAAGCTATTACCTTCATTCTTTAAGAATTTCTTAAACTTTTGGGTTAGCATGGCGAACTCACCAGAATCTTCTTCCGAACTAGACAAACTGTGTTCGCTGGATGACCCTCTGCTGCTAGAACTTACCTTGAGAGCTATGGGCTTCTTATTCTTTTCAGTGTCTTTGACTCTCTTAAGGTTCAGCTCATATGTCATCAGAGAGCCTATAAGTTCATCAACTGTTGTACTTCCCAGATTCCTTGACTCCTCTACAATAGTAGCCTTCGTGTGCCAGATCATAATAAAAGATCTAAGTATTTTTCTAACCAGCTCGTACTCACTGTAGACCTTCCCTAGACCTTTCAGACTGTTAGTGAGCTGCATGAGCCTAGCATACATCTCAGAGATGGTTTCGTCAGGTCTCATTTTAAATGCTTCATATTCAGAGATTAACATATTAGCTTTTGTCTCTCTTACCTCAGATGTACCTTCATATATTACTTGGAGACGATCCCACATCTCCTTCACAGTGGAGCAGGATGATACCCTGGAGAACTCGGTGGGATGTAACGAGCATTACATGATGTTCATTGCGCTCCAGTTGATGTTAGACCTTTGGATCTGTTCTCGAGTCCAGACATCTTCATCTTCTAGAAGCTCGAAGGGACCTCAGATGACTACCTTCCAGATCTCGTGATCTCGGGCTCTTAAGAAAACCTGCATTTGATTTTTCTAATATGCATAATCAGTTCCATTAAAGAAGGGAGGCTTGTTTACAGAATGACCTTCAACAACATATTCTCTATTTTCCAATTCACTACCAGACTCTTGGTCATCAGACCAATCAATTGAGCAACCTGCTCTGATACCACGTGACAAGATCGGTGGGATGGAGATCTAGAGGGGGGGTGAATATCTACCCCCAAAAATTAATTGAATGAAGTGCTAAGATGTAAGATGTGAATATAAACTCACTGTAGTGCAGACCAACCTCAATTCTAGAAGGATTAGCATACACAAATGTTGGAAACAAGCCACAGCCAAATCGAGTATAGGGCGGAGGTTCGATCTAGGATCTCCTCACACAAGAGGTGGCATTCCGGATAGGCTTCACCGATCTTTCCAGCCATGTCTTTCTATATACCCCTTGGTTGAAGGCACATGCACATCATACGAATGGATATAATCAAAATTGTTAAGGTTGGAAATATCACAAACATCACATGCCTGCAGAGAGCGGTCCTAGGCATACATCTAGACGAAACTGTGAAGAATCAAGCAATCACACACACATCGAACACCAGGAATTTTAAGGTGGTTTAGTCAGACCTCAAGTCCGCCTACATCCACCCCTCACTAAAACCCAGAGAGGCTTATCTCCGCTGCCAAACAGCTTGAACACCTTAGATCTAAGCACACCCACTCAACGTGAATAGACCCGCTGATACACAGCTTGGACTATTGCCTCACAGCTTGTTTCGCTAGTACACAGCTTAGATAAATTCACAAAGCAAAGGAAATAACAAAAGGACAATGGCAAAAAAAAATGTAGCACTTATCGAGTAGTCAACTCTGGATTTGATCCAACAGTCGAAACTTCGGCTGATGATTGATCTCCTCTCTTCCCTTCTCTCTTGAACAGCTCTAAGAATTCTCTTTCTCTCTCTAGATGGATGTGCTCCCCCACTTTGATTCTCTTTTGAGTCCACACATGTGATGCCTTTTTATCCAGTGAGAATGAATCTTGTGGTCCCCATAAGATTCCTTGAGGGTGTATGGAGGAAACACTCCTGCCAAACTGATTTCTAGAAAGTGCTTGACCACGTGTCAGATGAATAGATGAAAGCTCTCTAAGATGCAGCCACGTGGAAGATTCTTCCATTAGGAATCTTCACTTTGATGATCATCTACCTCAGATTACGTGCCAAGTGGAAGATTCTTCCATTAGGAATCTTCACTTTGATGATCATCTACCTCGGATCACGTGCCAAGTGGATTCACTTAAGAACCCACGTGATCATCTGAGTTCTTCAGCTTCTGACTAATCATATAGCTTGATTCGTAGCAAGGAGTCCCATCTAGGCTTGAAAGAAGGATTCTGGTTAGGGTTGACTTGGTTTCTTCAACTTCATGAGGTTAAGGAATGGGCCAGGCCCATTAAGATCATTTTATAAGTAATAGGATAGGAATGGGCCAAGCCCATTAACACACACATTTTTGAAATTATTTATTGATTTATTATGTGAACAAAGGATGGGCCACGCCCATTAACACACACATTTTTTTTTGGTATTTTTATGCAGGAAAGGGAATAACCGCAAGCCCATTAACAAAGCCCATCAACATGACTCAGTTGTTTCATTCATCATGAGGAATTAACAATTTGATTTTCGTGAGACGAGTATCTGGTAGAAATTGGAGATCAATCAAATGACTTAATTATGCGAGTCGCTTTGGGGCGTCGTAATATAACATAGGATTTTCTCACGGTAATGCCAAAATTTACGTGTCTACTGCTGCCCCGTCTTGGCGTCCACTTTGTAGGGGAGGGACACGTAGTGGAATGAAGTGGAGTGTATTGAAACGTAGTGGAGTGGACTGAAAAGTGGATGCCAAGGTGTGATGAGACACGCTTCCAACATTACGTGATTGGAATTTTTCTTGAGCAGTCCATGCATATCATTTATTAAGGGCAGTAGACTTTGTATGCTGAATGCTTGAGTGCATGTTTTAGTTTTGGTTCAAAATATAAGTCCATGCATATAAGGCCCGTGCACTCAAGCATTCAGCATACAAAGTCCGTGCATGTTCTGGCCTTGATGAAAAACTCAAGTCCATGCAGATTTTGAACTTAGAAAAATTCTGCACGATGTATAGCTGTTGGGTTGCATTTAGGAGTCCGTGCTTACTTCATCTTGTTACAAACAAGTCTATGCACGTTTTAGTTTTCTAGAAAACACAAGTCCATGCATCCTTGAGTCCGTGCAGTTTTTCAAAGTCTGTGCATATTTTTCCTTAATGCATATTCAAGTCCGTGCATGTCTTATTTCTGCAAATCCAAAGTCCATGCAGGTTATAAGTCCTTACATGTTCATGCATAAGTCCTTGCACATTGTTGCCCATAGCGATAACAAAGTGCATGCATACATAGTCCGTGCACTATGTCTTAAATAAAAGTCCTTGCACGTTTTGTTTATTTCAATGTCCATGCACATATAGTCTGTGCGCATTGTTCATATAAAGTCCATACACTTTTCCTTCATCATAAATGAAGTCTGTGCATGTTTCCTTGGAACAAAGTCTGTGCATGTTTCCTTGGAACAAAGTCTGTGCACATTGTCCATACAAAGTCTGTGCATGTTTCCTTGGAACAAAGTCCGTGCACATTGCCCATACAAAGTCCGTGCACATTGTCCATACAAAGTCTATGCATATTGTCCATACAAAGTCCGTGCATGTTTTCTTGGAACAAAGTTTGTGCACATTGTCCATACAAAGTCCGTGCATATTGTCCATACAAAGTCCGTGCATGTTTCCTTGGAACAAGGTCCGTGCACGTTTCTCAACCAAAGTCCATGCACGTTTCCTCTCGATCAAAGTCCGTGCATGTTTCCTCTCAATCAAACTCTGTGCATACTTTCTAGCCTAAGCACATACCAAAGTCTGTGCATGTTTTGGTTAGTCCATGCATACTCTTGCTCTATGAATACAAAGTCTGTGCATACTGTAGCAAGTCCGTGCATACTTTATAGCCTAAGCACATGATAGAGTCCGTGCATCTTTTCCCTTTGGAAGGAAACGAAGTCCGTGCACATTCCTGGTTCCTTCGCTTGTAAGTCCGTGCATGTTTCCTAGCACATTTCGAGTATGTGCACTTGTGACTAAACAACTCCATGCAGTTTTCTTTCTGTACGTAGTATAATTCTAACTGTCCTGAACTGATGTTTGTTTCTATTATGACAGATATACTTTTGTTGAGAATAAGGATGGCACGAGATCCAAAGTTAGAAGATGTGCCAGGATCGTGACACGTGGAGTGTAGTGAGCTGAGACGCTGCCACGTGGTCAAGGCGCTACGGCAGGAATTCATGGAGGACACACGCCCTACATCTGCTGCTGCTATAAAAGGGAGACTTCTCCATCTGGAGAAGAGTGATCGTAATCGGAAGAAAGAAGAGTAGATGCAGAGAGAGCCTATACGATCCAGAGAGAAGAGAAAGAGAAGAGAGCTCGAGAGTGAAAGAGCAGCAGAGAAAAGAAGAAGAAGAAAGAAAGAGAGAGAGCAGCAAAGAGAAGAAGAGAGAGATCAAAAAAGAAGAAGAAGAAGAAAGAAAGAAAGAGAGCAGCAAAGAGAAGAAGAGAGAGATCGAAGAGAGGAAGAAGAAGACTAAAGATCTGTGTCAACTGGACTGTGGATCAAATCCAGGCCAATCAGTTCCTTGAGAGTCACATTTATGTTTCATTGTTTCTAGCTTTCCGCTGCTGTGTCTTTCCCATCATGTGTTTCCTTTTACCCTTCTTTCAAGCTATTTGTTAGCAGAGCAAGCCGTGACGCTCAGCGGGCAGAGGTGGACTCCTCTGGACGGGTCAAGCTGTAATCCCCAGCGGTTGCAGAGGTGGACTCCTCTGGATGGGTCAAGCTGTAATCCCCAGCAGTTGCAAAGGTGGGGCATCCTCTGGTCAGGTCAAGCTGTAATTCCCCAGCGGCTCAAGCTGTGAGTCAGCAGATGGCTAAGCTGTATTGCCTAGCGGAAGTAAGCTGTGATGCTCAGCTGATGTAGGCAAGCTGTGAGGCCCAGCCGTTAAGCTGTGCATCAGCGGAAGCTACATTCCGGTTTGGAGTGTGGGGTGGACATAGGTCTTTGGATTGAACCACCTAAAAATCTCTTGTGCACTGTGATCTGATTGCTTTACTTGTTTTTGCTAGATGTATGCTTAGGTCGATCAACTTGGTTCCATAATCTAGCAAGTAGTTTATGTGCACATCATTTAGTTGATTTTAGTTTCTTGTGTGTTGTATACATTCTGATCCGGTCATTGGTTTAGTCTACTGAGTTCTGAAATTGTATTCATCTGTAATCCTCTAGTCTATCCTTGAGAGCACCATATTCATTCTAGTCACTTGCCCAGGTTACTTCTGTGTCTGTGCTGTTCCATAGGTTTTAATTGGGAATGATTAGTTGTTTTAACTGATCAAAAATTTTAAAGGGGATTCATTCAACCCCCCTTCTGAATCCGTCACACCTATCCCATCAATTGGTATCAGAGCGGGTCTCTGTGCATTCAAGATCCAACGATCTATAGAGGATCTTGCCAGTTTCGTGGTGCATTTCAGAGTGGGTCTGGTCTTGTTGCTTTCAGTGCTTCAGTCTTGCTGTGTTGGTGCTTTGCTGCATTTCCATCGATTCAGGTGCATTTCTCATTTCTTGCTCTTATTTTCTCAAATCGAACAAGTCATTTGTCGATGGCTCATCCGCCGATGTTCAAAGGTAAAGATTTCGATCTATGGTTAGAGAGCTTGCATCGGTATGTAAGGTCAACTGATCCTGACCTTTGGAAGGTAATAACGCATGGTCCACACAAATTATCGAGAGATAAATCTAAATGGACCGAGAAGGATAGATTGAAAAACTCTGCTAATGATAGAGCATTAGACTTGATCAAGGCATCTCTTGACAGAGCTCTAAT
>JANBPO010009287.1:0-85507 GCA_024336825.1 Amorphophallus titanum
CTCGTGCCCCCAGTGGTGACAACATTGGCCGTGAAGGCTGCGGGGGAGTCGTCGGGGGAGGTCGCCTCGACACCTGCCCGCGCCACTTCGCCTGCCACCCTTCTTCTTCTAGTGAGGGGACCGGGTCTGGCAGCTAGTCTGGCCACCTCTTCAGGGTCGGTAGGTAGGGCCCCATATCGACTAGAGAACCCTGCCATATTGCAGGCGAAGACTCTCCAGCCTCCGCTCCTTCTTGCCGCTCTCCTCGATTGCTTGCTCGGGAAGACCAGCCTGTCGAAGACCGATCGTCGGGGCGGTGCCTCCTCCCTCACGAGGGATTGGCGTCGCTCCTCCGGTTGGTTCCTCGACTCCGCGCTCGGTAGGGGCTAAGCTTGTTCTTCTTCTTGGAAGGCAGAGGCCACTGCCCCCAGCAATCTCTGACGACCCAAGGGGGTGCTGTCTGGGCCCCGGAGGTAGTTTCTCATGGCCTGCTCAATCCTCTCCCACTCGTGGTCGGGGAGAGTGACCGGTAGTTGAGTATCAGGGGCGACCCCACGGTGGATGTAGTCTGCATACGCCGAGCGGTCAGCATGGTGACGGCGCCGGTGACGTCGGCAATGATTTGCTTCGGGTAGTTCCGGTACAACGGCTGTCGGTTGGGGGGTCGTGGCTGTCACCTGGACCCTTTCGTCTCTTCGCTCCCTTGGGCGGTGGGAGCGGCTGGGCCCTGTCTGCACAGGTGCCGTGAGTCGGGCCTCCTTAGGAACCCAAACTTGCTTCGGTTTCATTGGCTTGTGAGTCGGCCTGTCTCCTGGTGCGGCGGCCGAACTAGCGGACGCCTTTCCCTCTTTTACTTTCTCCAGTCCGTGGAAAGAGTTGAGGACTAGAATGGTTGGTACTATTCGGTCTGGGATGACCTCGGACCTTTGCCCATTTAAATGGACCCGGATGGTTCCGACAGTCATGGACTTGTCGGAGTTTGAGAATCGACGCCCCGGCGTGGCGATGCTAGCAGTGCCCTTCCGGGACCTCCTTCGATGGGATGCTGACCCCTGGTGTGACGGGCCGGCGGCCTGGTGCACGTGGCAACCAAACGTGCTTGACGAGGTGTTGCCACTGCCTCGGGCCACAGCTCGGCCAGTAGCAGCTTCGGTGCCCCCCGAGACAGGGGCATCGGTCTCGGACTTGTCGGACGCCTCCACGTCCAAGATGTTGACGAAGGCCACCCCTAGAAAGTTGGGGAAGCCCACAACGGGAGGGAAGCCCCCGAAGCAGAGGGGGACGGCGAGGTATCCGTCCCTGACGTGGCTCCTGACGACCAGGGGGCCAAATGAAACCGCCATTCTTGAAGCTAGAACGTGCTTCACTTTTTTTCTGCATTTGCAAAAGATGGAACAATCAGTATAACAAGAAGGGGGCCGAGAAGCCCCTAACTTCAGCAAAGAGATGAAAGGTGGATGGGTCCCACCGGGCGTGCCAGATATGGAGATGCGTTACAGTCCATGTAGCCCACCACCCTTCGACCATCACACCCTGTGACGGGGTACTATTAGACCGTCGCACTCCTTAACAGTTTAAATGTTGCATGTTCATTCTTTAATGCATTCCAAGTTGTACATACATCATGTTGAAGTTATTTTATAAAACAATGGCATACTTTTAGATCCCAGTAGAGTTACTTTCTCTTTCTTTGTGATGAAACCACTAGTCGTAACCCAACGACCTCTAGTGTCGGCCCGCCTGGAAGAGATGGAGGTGTATTTCCAATACACGATTTTTAAGCTAGTTCCGTGGGCCCTCGGCCAATAGTATCATCCTACTGAGGGGGAAAACTAGCTAGAGAGTCTGGCTCAGGTAGGAGTCAGTGTGTGCACACGTAGTCAGAGGCTTGGACTGACACTGACGAGTGTTACTCTGACCATTTACTTGGTTTGGTACTATTACGTCTCTTGCATGTTGTGTCGTTCTGACATGCGAGTTACTTGAGACGCAGAGTAAGCCGTCAGTGGACGCATCTGGTTTCTACCTTCTAGTGACTTTTCTTTCCTTCTTCCTGTCACTCGGTTAGCTGAAGTTTATTCTATTGGTAGATTTAGCTCCTGACGCTAATATTTATATTAAATTGGCATATAGTTAGCTGTTTAAACTGCTTAGATAGGTTTTACAGCTTTGCTATACCTGTGTTTAATTTATGCCAATGCATATTTATTACTTTAAATGCATGCTCTAATTACGTTTACATTTGCATGTCTACTTGTTTAGTGTGAGGTAGGGATCCATGTGACCCCTACTGAGTCTGGCTGTGACTCACCCTTCCTTCTTTCAGGAGAGCAGCCGCAGTCATCCACCGGTGGTTCCCGTGCTTTTGGAGAGAGGACTTGGCTTGCGAGTAGTAGTACAATTGTCCTTTTGTACCTTTGACCAGGGTATGTCCCGAGTAGTTGTACTTTTGGGCTTGTGTTTTGTGGTTGGATTTGTATATTTGTAAATCTGGACTACTGTATATATCGTTACCACTCTGATATCTTTAATTTGCTTCCGCAGTATAATTCAAATTGTTGTATTAATTAATTTTACACGTGTGTAATTCCAATTCATTATGCTACCCCTCGACAAAACCCTTCCAACCCTTCTGGGACCTCACTAGCCTCTTCGGTGGCTTCCCCAGTCCTTGGTATCGGTATATCGATTTTATCAGTATATCGGTATCTGGATCTCTGGGTCGTTACACCCTTCCTCTCCCAAGCCTTCCTAATCACCTTCCCCCAAATCCCTCCATCTATATTCTCCTTTCCTAATCTATTTCCCTCCCTTCTCCCAAGTTCAAACTCTTTCCTAATCCCTCTCTCCCTCCTCTAGCCATTCAAATCCCTTCCCCCCCCAATCCCGTGCCACCTCAGCCCAAATCCAAGGAGGGAATCCCAGGATCTCTCCCCCCTTGCCTTAGTAGCAGCCGCCCCCCTTCCTTCCCAAGATCCAACGCACCCACCCTAACCCTAAGCCCAGGCCGCCCCACCCCAGCCACCCACATTCTGCCCTCCCAATCCTCATCAGGTTGTGTTGGTGGCGAACTAGACTAACCAGGCTTGGTCTGATTTTAGGGGCGCCTAAAGTACCAGCGTGGAGCTACGAGGTGGTGCATCTACCGCGGCGTGTCCCTGGTCTTATGGACCACGTCTAGCCAGGGGCCGGCCAGGTAACAGTCATTGCCTCTCAGGCTGAGGTCGTGTTTGCCCGAGGGCGGCTGTAGTATCCAGTTCCTACGGACGTCCCCCTGGTGAGTCCAATAGTATCTTCGGTAGCCAGCAGAGCGTCCAGCACTCAGGGGGGTACCTCCGAAGGAGCCACGAGCACTGCTGGAGAGGAGTCCACCATGGCTTGTAGTGGTCGTGATCCACTATCCGTTGATGAGTTGGCGGCACTAGACAACTAGCATCGCTCAAAGAAGAGGAGCAGGGTTTCTGCTCTGACCCAAAGTCAGGCTCCACCGCTGCCATCGTCCGAGTTATCTCCACCCAAGGCTCCGCCACTGCTGCCGACTGAAGAGTCGATCATTGTTCCTCCTGCATCTACCCCCGTGTGAGAGGGGTGCGGTAAGGGCAAACCCCCATTGCTGATGAAGTTGATTGTCCTCTGCCACCAGAGGTCCCCTCGCGTGCTCAGATCTTGCCACCCGAGGATGCTACGCTTGGGCAGGAGGGAATCGCAACGGTCATCGATCTCATAGGGAGGGGCGTTCGGTGGTGCGAGCGCATCGGGACATATCCTGAGGAGGCTCGTCTTTCGGGACCCATCATTTCGGTTTCAAAGGGTATGGGGAGGCTGTAAGACTCCTCCCCGCTTCGAAACCCTTCGCCTCTCTCCTATAAATAGAGGGCCCTATTACTCTTTCAAAGTATTCTCAATCTGCTAGGTGACGTAAGGAGAGATTTTGTAAGATGTCATCGGAGCAGTCAAGCACTTCTTCTAACGATGGGTCTCTGCAGATTCCTCGCCAGCGTCTGCGTCTTCGGAGAGAACTGTTGCCAGCGCCTTGGCGGCCATGGCCGGCGCTGGGGGGAAATGGTGGTGACACCTCTGAGCAATACAAGCTCAGATACTTGGATGGCTGGCAAGAGGACTTGGACAAGGTCAACTGCCTATTCTCCAGCCAGGGGATCCTACTCCTCGAGCCAAAGAAGTTTCATCCCTAGAGGGACGGGACCTTTCTTTGTAATCCACTCCTCTAACTAATACTTCTTTTCTTCCAGTCTTCGTTGCTGTTCTCATCATCTTTCTTGGTCTGCAGGAGTGTAACGAGGTGTTCCCCTTTGTCAGAGGGAACATCCTTCTCCTTGCAGGCAGAGGTGGTAGAAGGCGTGGAAGTCGTCGTCATTTTGCCAGCTTGTAGACTCAGTCTCCTGGTTGGGCGACGTCGATCTCAGTGTTCCTCTGCCAACCGTTGACGATAACCTGGGGGGGTAACTGGCCTCCTTAGGTGAGTTTGAAAGCATGGCCAGTTAGCTGGTCGACGCCGGTCTTGTTGCTTCACTGCCCCTCGTCAATCAAGGATGAACAGGACCTCCAACCTTCTTTCCTGCTGTAGACCCTCTTGCCAGTGACATCCCTAGTTGGTATGCTTCTGCGGAACAACAGGGATGCGAGGTGTCTGCTCATTGAGATATTGCATTTGCTGGCAGATGACCTGACGATGACAGTGCTAAAAGGATGAGGTGCTGGAGTTGTACGTCGTCGTAGTTGGACACATTTTGTTTTTCATATGCTTGTATGTTGGTTGCGTAAGAGCGACTCGCCAGTCTTTGGCAGCTTGTATTTTGACTGAAGAAATAAAACTCTCTAGTTTGAGTCCATGCCAATGTGTACCTTTTGATGGAAGACTTTTGCATGATTCTGGGTGGCTTTTCCTCGTGCGCGATTCATGATGTTTGTGTCTTCGCTTGTCTCCGTCATTTTTAAGGGGAGCAGTGCTCGTCTCTAGGGAACCCCTAGGTTACCTTTTTATTTTCAAGTTCAAGGGGAGCAGTGCTCACCACTAGGAAACCTATAAGTATCCTTCTACCTTTCCAGGGGAGTGGTGCTCACCTCTAGGGAACCCATAGGTTACCTTAATCATTTCAAGGGGAGCAGTGCTCGCCTCTAGGAAACCCATAGGTTACCTTAATCATTTTCAAGGGGAGCAGTACTCGTCTCTAAGAAACCTGTAGGTTACCTTTAATCATTTTCAAGGGGAGCAGTGCTCGCCTCTAGGAAATCCATAGGTTACCTTATCATTTTCAAGGGGAGCAGTGCTCGTCATTTTCAAGGGGAGCAGTGCTCGCCTCTAGGGAACCATTAGGTTACCTTATCGTTTTCAAGGGGAGTAGTGCTCGCCTCTAGGAAACTCTTAGGTTACCTTGGTAGAGTATGGCTGGTGACGATTCACTGGAAAAATTTCCTAAGAATTACGAAATTCCATGTCCTGGGTACCTCTTCCCCCCCCAGTGTTATCAGCCTGTATGCTTCTTTGCCGAGTACTTCAGTTACCCTGTATAGGCCTTCCCAATTTGGTGTGAGCTTTCCAACGGCTCCCCTGGGGTCTGTCACGCTTGCTCGCCGTAGTACCAAATCTCCGGGGAAGAAGTGTCATTCCTTGACTCGAGCATTGTAGTATTGGGCCAGCTTTTGTTGATATGCTGCGAGCCTTACTTGAGCACATGCTCTATCTTCTTCAAGCAGATCCAAGTTTTCTCGTATTGCTTGGTTGTTTCTGACTTCGTCGAAGTGCCCCACTCGTAGCGAGGGGTTGGATATCTCCACCGGAACTACTGCCTCTGTGCTGTAAGCGAGATGCAAAGGTGTCTCTCCCATGGCTGCTCTAGCGGTGGTTCAGTGAGCCCATAGAACGCTCGGAATTGAGTCTATCCACGAGTCGCCAGCTTGGTCCAGCCAGATTTTGAATCCATGGAGGAGCGTTCTATTGGCGTTTTCCACCAATCCATTAGACTGGGGATGTCCTACCAACGTATAATGGTTCCAGATCTCCAACTCCGAGCACTTCTCCTGGAAGACAGTACTCGTAAACTGTACGGGACGACTTGGCGGTCCTTTCAGAGACCGCCACACCCCTGGCGGCCTAAGGTAGGCGCGCCACGGGGTACTATTTTGTCGGCAGGGCAGGCGTCGGCTGGCGGTCGCACGATAAACCGCCAGCAAGGGTGGCGACCGAAGCTTCGGCCGCCAACTCCATTTTTAACTGTTGCGTCTAGGGGCACATGTTTTGACCATTGGGGTCACGTGCCCTGTAGCGGCCATAGGTACGGGCGCCAGAGGGAGTGTAGCGGCGTAAGGTTGAGCCGCTAGAGCCGTGTGGCGGCCCAAGAGAGGACCGCCAGGTGATTCTCCATGTTCACCGTGTCTGTTTCGCGTTGTGTTGGTCTCCGGTCGACCCGGTTGTGATACAGTGGTTGACCTTCGGCCTCGTGAATGTCCCGGACACCGTGAGACCTGTGTTTGTGTTTTTGGGGGTGTCCAGAGGTGCCGCATCATCTTGATTATCGTGTTCGTGAGTCTTGGGGTCCGGGTGACCCCATGCGTGCGTTCCAAGTTTTCGTGTGGGCTATGTGTGCGACCTTGGACTGCGAGTCCATTTCCCCAGCTCGTGGCTGGAGGTCTCTTGTGTTCCCCTGTTGAGGGAGGAGTAGTGGCGGTTGTGAATTGTCTCGTGAGTCATCACTTCGTGGTTTCAGACTTAGGGGTTAGACCGGATCGACGACGTAGTGCTGTCACGTGCAACGATCTTGACCCTGAGTCTCGTGACTCAAGAACCATTGAGTTTAGTAGGTCTAGTGGACTGTCCAAAGTCTGGTGGCCTCGAGCCACCTGTTACTCAGTGTTTCTCGCAATGGGTGCGTGCGTGATTTTCTGTGTTCACGTCAGTGACCCTCCACTAGACGCAGTCTTCTTACGGCACACGTGTGCTGACCCATCCGGGAGTGGTGGAGCGGCTTACCCGAGTGAGACAGTTTTTAGGCTGGTTATCGTAGGGCCCCTTGCCTTTGCCGCCAGAGTCCAGTGGGGGAAAAAATCAGCTAGAGGACCCGACCTAGAGCAGATGGTCTGTGTGTACACGCGTAGTTGGGGGCAAAGGACACGCACTGACGAGCATGACCCCAACTAGTTCTTGTTGTGAGTTCCTGGTTACTTCAGTGTCTTTGTCTCCGCCTGGGGCGTCGTAGCGAGACACGAGAGCGCGGTGTAAGACGTCAGGGGATGCATCCGGTCTGTTCTTCTGGTGGGCGGTACTCCCGTCACGTGACGTGAGTTGTCGTGTCCCGGGTTTCTGTTCCTCATCTGCGAGATGGGGCTTCATGTGTTGTTTCGGGAGCATTCCCGTAGTCGAGGTCTAGGGTTCCGATGAGCGTCACCGAGGGCTTTTTCCCTAGACATCATTTGGTTCACGACAGCGAGGTCGTGACTGTGTTTTCAGACCGTGTGGTTTCGGCTTGGGTCCTTCTACGAGGGCAGGCCTCCGCGACTGAGGTGTCATGGCATTTTTCTAGTAGCGTGGCTAGGGCGGTTCATGTCTGGTGGTCCCCCGATCGTGGAATCGGGATGTCGAGTGTGTGACTTGGTTGTCCCTAGATGGGAGACCGGGTCATGTTTTAGGGTACAGTAGGAGTAGCTGTAGAGCCGAGATTTTACCGGCCACCGTAGTTACTTTCCTGCTTTCGTAGTTACTACTTTTCGTGCCACCGTTGTTTCTCAGTTGGGGTTCCGCGGGATCCCTACTGAGCCAATAACAGGAGGCTCACCCCAGGTTTTCAGGTGCGGCGGTTCTTCCTCAGGACTCGAGGGAGTTGCGTGGAGTTTCTTAGTTGCCAGTCGTCGGATCGAGTATTCACTTGGCGTGTGGTATGTTTTACTACTTTAGACTATACTTTTTGTTGGACTAGACTCTGTTGTAGTTAGATTATTTATATTTATTGTCCTACTTTATTTCTTATTTCTATATGCACCACACTTATCCTTTTAGCCCTTCCGTGTCTTCGGACTCGTGGGCGACGGTTCGGGGTTTGAATGGTATCGGGCCTTCCCGGTATTCAGATCTTGGGTCACTACAGTTGCACAGTTTTGGGCTTTGCGGTCATGAGATGGCCATTTAGTCCCTTTAAACGGTCCCAGGTGAGACCGTTTAAGTCTCCAATGGTCCTGAGGTGACCGTTTTGCTTTCCGTGTTGTTGGGTGGCTTAGCGGCCCCAAGGGGGACCGCTTAGCTCCTCAAGCGGCCTATCGTTGGACCGTTTAGGTCTCGAACGGTCAGTGGACGACCGTTTGGTTTCCTGTTTAGTCCAGAGGTTGGGAGGTCTCAAGGGAGACCGTTTACAGTCTGGGGCGGTCCCAAGAGGGACCGTTCACGTATTACACGGTCCAAGGCAGACCGTGTACAACTGTCGAGGGGCGGTTTGTTGGAGACCATCCAATTTGTCAAACGGTTTGTGGAGAACCATCTCAGTTTTGAGGCGGTCCATCGACCGACCGTTTACCCAGGAACGGCCCAGGGTGGACCATTTACTGTGTGATGTTTGACCAGTGGTTCTTTCCTTACAGATTTGAGTCCCGAGTGAGGGGACCTCGATCCACGTGCTGACCCATGACCTGACTGATGCTGGGCATCATGTGGGGGCCTTGCGTTAGGGTGTCGTGCAGTCCCGGGAGGTGGTCGGGAGGTGGTGTTCTCAGCTTGTTACCGTGAGTCGGTGCCGGTACGAGGAGCGATCCTTGTACCTTGTCTGGTTTAGACGTTGTTTCTGCAGACTAGAGAGTCTACTCCTTCAGTGACCTGTCCACTAGTCGTAGCTTTCCTGCACACAAGGGTGCGGACCCACTCGGGAGTGGTGGAGAACGTGACCCAGTGAGAGACGGCTTTTAGGCTGGTTTACCATAGGGCCCCTTGCCTTTGCAGCCCGAGTCTGGCTGGGGGGAAAACCAGCTAGAGGACCCGACCTAGAGCAGATGATCTGATGTAACACCAACTATGGGGGTGGTCGGTATGATGCAATCTACCCTTGGACCTATCCCGCAAACACACAATTAGCACAAGTTGGGAAAGGTAGCTCTTGAATGAGGGGAGAAGAGAGAGAAAGTAGGTGGGAGGGGGAGGAGAGAGAAAGGGGTGCACCCCTCTTTAGAGAGAGAAAGAAGAGAGAGAGAAGAGAGAGAAGGGGAATCCACCCCAATAGAGAGAGAGAGAGAGTACACAATTTTTGTGGAAACTCAAATTCAAAAATATCATTCAATAGTTCTCAAGTGGGGGAATGGGGTCCTATTTATAGGAATCCCACATTTAAACATAAGTCCCTGACTTTTGGACTAATAACAAGAAACCAAGGGAAGGGGGGCGCCCATGGGCCTAGCCCATTGAATTGGGCCCATTAGCCTACTTAATTGACCCGATGACTCATGACTTAGGTAAATAATCCTTATACCTAGGTATCGGACTCAAATAAAAGAAAAATTACATAGTTTATGACTCAAATAAAATATGAAAATTACATTAATTGACTCAGAAAAATGTGGCGAACACAATGGTGCAAACTGACGATCCATCAGAGCTTCACAAAATGTGAAGGGGTAAGTGATGCCCCCATCAGGACCTTTTTATAGGCCGAAGTGGGAGAATCCTACCTTAATTGATCCTCCTCTCGAAAAGACGCATGAGGCAAACCTCCTTCCCTTGCAGTAGTTACGCTACCTCCCTCACAGACCCCCCCGTGGGAATACACAAAACGGCAAGTCATTCAAATCGTGGAAAGATGAAAAGGCACCAGTTCAGCACCAACAACTTGGCCGATCGACACATAAGACTGATTTTTCAGCTACAAATCGTACAAGATCTCCAATTTACTAGCGACCACGGATACGGCAAATCATACACGGTCAAAGGCAGTAATGAGTAGTCAATTAAATTTTAAACACTATTACCATTATATAGAAAGAAAAATATTACACAGCCAAGTCCAAGTAGAAATTGAAAAAAAGAGGAAGAGAGCCAACCAGGTAAGTACAATCTTTCCTAATCTATGGGAATAGGAGAACTTTCAGCGATTTGCCCCCGGCCCCCTCTGCGACGGCCAGCTCAGGCACTAACCCCACTCATGTGGGAACTGCCTCGACCGCGTGCTCTCCCAAGGCCACCGGAGTTGGTGATTCCCCATCCATGGAAGCAAAACCATCTTCGCTCCCCCCTCCACCACTCGACGTTGATGAAGGAGAATCCAAGCCTTCCTCATCTAAATGTAGCATTGCCCGGGGTCGAAGACAAGCTAGTCGAGGACCTGTGCCTGAGCCAGCCCGACTGCCCGCCTGAAGCCTTGGGCGAAACCCTTTCGCAACCCCCACAGATATCCCAGCTCATAATAGGTGAAAGCAGTCTGCTTCAGAGCTTCGCAGTACTCTTCCGAGCTTCGATAGTGCTCAACTGCTTCCGCCCCGGTTCTTGCTGCCTCCTCCTTGAGCTCGGCCACCTTTGCCTCAGCCTCAGACAGCTTCACCTCGATCTTGGCTCAAGCCACTTCGGCCTCCCTTTTGGCCCGCTCGACCTCCTAGAGCCGGCCTTCAAGCTCCTCTCTCTCAGCCGCCCATTGTCCCAAGCATACAGCATGACCCTGGCGCTCCTCCTCCAGGAGCTTACTCTTAAGCTCGGTCGTATACCGAGCTCAGGATGATTGCTTGGCCTATAACTGAGCCTCCTCATGGCTCACCCGATCCTGTGCCTGGAGCGAGGTCACTTCCCGCCGAGGAATCCCAAGCTCAGAGGTCAACTGCCTGATCTTTCGGTCAGACTCTGTGCGAACCTGGGACTGAGCCCTTCCCTCACTCTCCAGCCGCGCCATAAAATCTGTGATCTCGGCCCCTAACTGAGCCATGAAAAAATGTCCCTCCATGACCCTTTCGAGGAGCATGGGAGGGGAACAACGTCGGAATTCCTCCCGAACAGACGGAGGTGCTAGAGCTCGGCACCGATTGTACAGGGAGGCCTGGACGGTGAACTGCCCCTGCTGATGGAGAGGAGCCATCTCTGGAGGAGTCGGGGCCAGGACATCCTCCCCAGGCATCCCCAAGCTCAGGACGACGGCTCTCGGCTTGGCCTGGACCTGCGCCTCGACATCCTCCTCCTCACCGCTTGCCCCTGCCGCCTCGATCGGGATTTCGGAGCCAACCTCCTCCCCTCGCGCTCTTGCAGGCTCAGCGGAGGCCTTCTCAACCGCTGTGGGCACCTCTGGCTCGATCGCTGGGAGGTTCGGATGACGGACATCCTCAGCTGGGAGCTACTCAGGCAGGCAAGTGGTCTTCACCTTCAGTCACCTCTTCTCGGCGGTCAAAGCCTTCAATGAGGATAACATCAACCGCTCCCCGGACCCCTTGCGCTTGTCTCCCCTTCACTCTCGGTCGTCTTCCCGAGCAATTCACATGCCCTTATCCTGGGCAGAAGAAGGACCATCGGAAGCTCGAGGTGCACTCGGAGTAGTAGCCTCCTCTACCTCGACGACCTCCTGCTCCGACAGTCACCCCTAATCCTCACCATGCCATGTTTCTGCCCATCAGAAAGTAAGTCATCAGCAAAGGCTCGACCAACTGGGACAAGAGGATGCAAAAGCTGAGCTTTCAAAACCCTTATCGCTGGGAGGCAATGCGAGGCAAGGAAAATCATCAATGTTGGCTGGAGTCATTAGCTCAACGGTCGATCGACAATTCTCCTGAAGAATTCTAATCTCCTCCTCCAGCTCCAAGAAGATCACTGGTTGCATCGGAGGGAATACTGGCTGAAAGTTCAGCTTATCAGGGAAGCCCTAGCTGGTAGCACCCTTGCTAAACCCTACCCAAAAAAATTAGGTCTTCCACCCCTTATACGAAGAATCCCAAGGAGAGAGGGTCCACGCAGCTCCTCCCCCTCCTCGCCTGAAGATAGAAGAAACCCTTCTGGGAGTGGGTTTGCTCCTTTAGCTCGAAGAAGGCGTGAAAGAGGTCTAAAGAAGTGGCGAGGCCACACGAGCGATAGAGGAAGATAAAGGAGAAGATGAAAGTATAGGAATTGGAAACCAACTAGATAGGAGCCAGTTGGTAGAATTTCATACATATGCACATTGAAAGCTAACAAAGGAGATAATTACCTATAGTCTCTATTGGTTTTACGGACTTTTAGATTTTTTGCTCCGGCTTTACTCGGAGGACATGTGCGGCCGCCTTCACAATTTCAAAAATGGCGATAGGAGTCGTTGCCCTCTCAAGGCCAGAAAGATATTCCAGCGGACCTGTGGAGCCCACAACGTTAATCCCGCGGGCCTTCCACTCTGTAAAGGTGCTGCCTCCGAGCGCTCCATTAGGTATTGGCTGGGACAGCTGGTACTTCCTCACCCCACAAGACACTTGCAAGTCCTCCCACCAAGAGTAGGCCTTTGAAGGGCCTGAGGCTGCTCTTGAGGTGGAGGAAGAAGAAACTCTAGAGGCTACTGCTGGCTTGCTTTTCAAGGGCTTCAAAGCCCCATTATATTAGCTCCTATCTACCGGGAGCCTCTAGCCTTTCATTCGCCACTGCTCTTCGATGTCGCTTACAACCCGGGCGACTCCTTAAAAATGAGACCTGATGAAGGCTGGATCCACAAGCAAAGAAGGCAGATCCTCTCTCCTCAAGCGTTGCTCCTCAGTTGCTCGGATGGCGTCGCGATGCTCTCGAAAGACATTGCTGGCTTTGAACCACCAGCGGGCGTAGTGGATATCAAACTAGCCTCTGCGCTCCTGCTCTGGGACGGGGTACCCCTGTGTCACCTCGCGGTAGAGGAAGTCCTGCTAGGTTGCTGCTACCAAATGCACATCCCTGTGCCTGTACAGTTGGAGGACCAAAGGAAACTCTGCACCTGAAGGAATGCCCTGATCATACCCGAAGTTCCTGGTGAACCGGTGCGGGTAATAGGGCTCAAGTATAGCTGTGCTGGAGCACTGGTACACAAGAACACTGGGGCGGATGCTGACAACCCACTTTGCCAAACCCTGAGGGGAGAATAAAGCATGTGTGGAAACTCTGCTAACAACGACATCTCCTTCTTGCCCAACATAACGGCAGTGGAGGTAGGAGAAGTTGTCAAGGGCTATGCCCTCTCCTCTCCTCATTGGAACAAAAGGCAAAGCCCGTCGGGCCCCTACAAGCTGAACCGTTGAATCTTGTGATGGTTGTCCTATGAACCAAAAAATCAATGGCGCCTGCAGGTTATCAACTAGAGTCCTCCGGGATAGCTCTGGAAATAACAGCCCTGCCCAGGCACTCAAGTAATGAGTGGGCAGCATAATGCTCTTCTCCCGTGGCGACGAATGGGAGGACAAAGCCCCGAGCGAATAAAAAATATTCGCCAAGGCTGCTGGTGCAATGGCGAGTCTCTGTCCACAAGCAAGCAAACAGGCTGGGTATATTACCTCCGGCCGCAGGAGCCCGTCCTCTCCATGGGGAACCACAAAGTTGGCCAACCAATAGGCCAAGTAAGCGGCTAAATATGTAATAGGAGATAGCTTCCTCGAGTTCCATCCCTGTGTCGGTGCGGGCAAGTGGCGTGGGTGAGGGGGAACGTCTACTCTGACCTCCCTGCATTCCTCCCAGGTGGTGTCGGACTGAGCAAACTCCTCGTGAAAGCAGAAAGGGCCACTGTAAAAATGGCTCACCTATACATTTAAAGTCACCCTCAGTGTGCGAGGGGTCCGATTTGTGCCAACTCGGGCTAAATCCCTCCAAGTCTTTATCAAGAATCTGAAGCAGTACGGCAGGGTATACCGCCCGGCGCCATCGGTGGAGCTATGGTGCAGGTCGTCCAATGACTGCTCCTCGTATGGCCTTTCGTAGATCGGAAGACCCGAAATCCTCTGGAAAGTCCAGAGGTCCAGGGAAGTCTCTCCTCCAGCCGTGACGAAAGTGTTCCATCGGCGGTCGAATCTCTCTATTAAAGCCTGTAGCAGGCCTGTGTGACAGGGATAGGAATATAAGGCGGCCGTCACTGCATGACGGATCCCTACCCTGTCCAACACTGATTGGTAGACAGTCAGAACGCCCCAGAGCCACTCTGTCGTGCCCTGGTGATAGCTATGAGATGGGATAATAGACTGTTGTAAATCCTGTTTTGATGATTGTCAACATTAATGACCTTTAGTTAAAGTGATGGTGTATGTATTTTGATGTTGTTTATTTGTCAGATGTTCATCTAAATGTTCATCTTAATGTATAGTCCATGCACGTTTATATGCTAAGTCCATACATGCTTGAGTCACTAAGTCTAAGTCTGTGCATGTCGTAAGTACATGCATATTAAGTCGGTGCACGATGTTCTGTCAAAGTTCAAGCACATTGTACTATCCAAGTCCGTGCACACTGTCTAAGTTTAAAGTTTAAGTCCGTGCACATAAGGTCTGTACATATAAGGTCCGTGCAAGTTCTCGTGGAACTGCACACAAGTCCGTGCACATAAGGTCCGTGCAAGTTCTCATGGAACTGCACACAAGTCCGTGCATATAAGGTCCGTGCGAGTTCTCATGGAACTACACACATAGTCCGTGCATATAAGGTCCGTGCACGTTTCTGTTCAAGCAGAGTCCATGCATACTTTTCCAACAAAGTCTGTGCACATTTCTTCCGAACTAAAGTCCGTGCACACAAGTCCGTGCACGTTTCATTCTGCATCTCTCACATAGCACACTTTGGCAAAGTCCGTGCATGTTACACGTACTCAAGTTGAGTCCGTGCACATTTTGCATCTACATGTTTTTCTTGTTGAGTCCGTGCATGTTCTTGATTTGACCACCAAGACCGTGCATGTTGTTGTTTGACCACCAACTCCATGCATGTTGCATGATTTGCACATTTGCACATTTCTGAAGTCCGTGCAGTTTTGCAAAGTCCTTGCATGTTTTCACTTCAGGTGCATATTATGAAGTCCGTGCAGGTTTTGCATTTATGGCAATTGAAAGTCCGTGCATGTTTTTATCCTTGCTGGTTTTGCCTATTATCAAGTCCGTGCACTTTTTGCTCTTTGCGTGTTAAGGTCCGAGCATACACTGTAGCAAAGGCAGTGCATGTCCATATCAAGTCCGTGCACTTTTTGCTCTTTGCGTATAGGCTAAAAATTAGATTTTTCAAAAATTAGAAAAAATTTCTAATTTCCTTTATATAAATCCACCCCCCTCTCTCTCCTCTCACTCTTGTGCTCTCACTCTCTCTCTCCCGTTCCCTCTCGTTCTCTCGTTCTCTCGTTCCCTCAGCTCCGGTTGTAGACGGAGGCGACCGCGGGCGAGCTGACGATGTCGGGTAGCTGCTGAGACGCGCGATGGAGGCGTGGCGTTGGTGCGATCCCGATCGGTGGATTCAAAGCTGGCGGTTGAGTTCATGATGTAGTTTTCGGCGTGGTTTAGTCGCTTCAACGTGCAATTTCTTCAATGGAGGTAGGGAGACGGATCGCCACTTCGTTCTGCACTTTCCCCTGTCTCTGTGCGCGGTTTGATGCCCTATCGAGTGAGATCGGGCCAGTTTAGGGAAAATCGTTATTTTTGGGGTTTGTAAGGTTCGCCGAAAAATGGTGATAGTTTGTAGTATAATTACTGTTAAAAAGACCATCGGGATGTCAGGATCCCGTACCTGCCAATTTCGTGTCGATCGATTGTCATTCAGGGCCGGTAGGACTCCGGGAACCCTAGTGACCCAATTTGGGTTGATTCAACGGAATCGCCCTGATCTCATGTTTTGATGCATGCATGTGGTGTTTTTAGCCTCCAGGAGCCTTTTCTCATCGTATGGCTTTGTTTCCTCTGCACTTCGACGTGAATGGGGTATGGAATAGGTCAATTTGGCCATTCCACTATTTTTCCCACCGTGATGGTGTAACGGTCATTCCAGAGACCGTCACACTGTGTGACGGTCCTACGATAGCCTGCCACAGCCGTTAGTCATTTTAGGTTCTTCGAGGCTAGGTTAGTGTGACGGACCAGTTATGGACCGTTACATGACTATGACGCCCCTATAAAGGTGCGTCACAGCCCCGTTCATCGAGTTTTGGGTTTGTTGGCCCTAACGCCTCAGTCCTGGTGCGTCAGAGCGTGTAACGTGCCTATAGTAGGCCATTACATTGTTCGAGTGTAGGTTTTAGGCTTGTTCATCCTAACGCCCCTGCCTTGGTGCGTCAGAGCAGTATAACGCGCCTATATAGGTGTGTTACAGTCTTGTTGTTGGCCGTCATGGCCGTTGTTCTATTCTGTGTCTGTTCATGAGTTGGTCTGTCTTAGGTTTGTGTTCTAGGGCGGTGTCTGTGTGTCGGTGGTTTCTGGATCGGTCGGTTCAAGTGACTGGGTGCGGTCTCTTCCCTAACTGCGATAGTTCCCTAATGACTCAATCTAGAACTGCCAATGTCCTTGTCTCTGGTCGCATAGCGGCTGTCCCTGGACTTTCGGGTTCACCTAGCGGTTTAGTGGTGACTCACTTTGCCCAGAGTGTCGTCTTCTCTGTTTGGGTATTACTGTGTGTATCTGTGTGTGTGTCGTGTCTGGTTCTAGTCAACCCGGTGAGACCAGGGGTTGACAGGTGACCTTGTTTATGTCTCGGCGATTCTGTCCAGCTCGAGACAATGTTCTAGATGTCTCGGGGTACTGTCCTACCTCAGTTGCATGTCCAGGTGTGCTGAGGGTTCTTGGTGTCCCCTCGGGTTTCCATGAGTCGTTTCCTGTGGAGCGTTGTTTCCTCTAGCTTAGGAGTAGACTGATTGGCAACTTGTTCCGCTGTCTGTGATGATCTTGCCTCCGAGTCATGAGACTCAAGGATCGTTACGTGAGTAGGTCTAACTGCCTTGTCCTGAGTTTGTCGATAGTTTCTCATGCTACCATTGGTGCCTCGAAGTACGTGTGATAATGCCCTCTTGCCTGTCTGTACTTTCGCACCCGTGTTTTGAGTCTCCGTGTCTTGTGAGCCTTCACTAGTCATAGCCTTACGGCATGCTTCGGTGTGACGGCACTTGTAGCGGGGCACTTTCCCGGTTTATGGTTCTTAAGCTAGTTCCGTGGGCCCTCGGTCCGACTATAGCATCCTTCGGAGGGGGAATACTAGCTAGAGGCCTGACTTAGGCAGTGGGCCAGTGTATGCACACGTGGTTAGGGGCTTTAGACTTACGTCGTTAGACGTGACCGTCACTAGTCACTCACGTTATGGTACTATTGTGGTTCTGACAGTGTCTTGTTCTCGGCCTAGTCCTTGCGGTAAGGTACGCGGACAAGACACTAGTAGGCGCAGCATAAGATGTCAGTGGACGCAGCTGGCTGTTCTTCTAGTGAGAAGGCACTCTAGTCACGTGGCACGTGACTCTCAGCTTTTCTTGTGCATCTTGACCTTTCTGGCCTAGCCTTCTTTTTGCTTTTCCCGAGGTCAGTGTCTGTCACCTGCACAACGTTTCGGTCGTGCGTGGGGCAGTGTGCACAATGTACTAGTCATGTTGTCTGCGTCTGTCTAGGTTTTCCTAGGTTTTCTTATTGTTCTTGCAGGTCTTCGCTTTAGGCCTGGCATCTTGTCGGTGGATTGGCAGCTCCTGACTTTGTCAGATCAGAGTCTACCCTTCTGTCATTGCTTGGAGTAGTTCAGGGAGCCGAGGTTAGTTCGACAGTCATGCCTGTTCGGTACGGCTCTTTCCCTCTCTTTTTTTTAGCTTCCCCAGCTCTTAGCTTGCTCCTTACTCCTGCATCCCTTGTCTTTACAGCTTTGTAGTTTAATTTTTCCTACTTTACTACTATTGTTACCTGTTGCTTACCTGTTGTTTATCTGCTGTTTTAGCGTGTTACTGCGTATTTTTCAGTGGGGAATCGCGTGACCCCTACTGAGCCAGTGACACGAGGTTCACCCCTGCTTTTCAGGTGGGCCGTGGTTCGTGCTGCTTCTGCGGGTCTTGGCGTAGCGTGTCGTAGTGGCCAGCTGGTACTTTCGTCGGGCTTCCCCCGACTCTTTTGGTACGCCTTTTCTGTTCTGCCGACTGTACTGTTAGACTTGTCGTCTTTCCTTTGGACTGGACTCTGGTATATAATTACTAATTTAAACTGTTAAATAAAAAGTAATTTTATTTCTGCTACTTTAGCAAACCGATCTAATGAAATTTAATTACTTACCACCGATGAAATATGTCAGATTCATTGCATCTTGAGTGGAGGAGGTAGATCATGACATCAACCACCTACAAACAATCATGATTCTCTTAGTAGTAAAAACACAAGTTCATGGTAGGGCGAGACATAAAATTACATAGTTAATAAAAGAAAGTACCGTATCATCTGTCATCTAGTTGTTGTTGGCTCGCGAGATATTTCTTTTATTTTTCTCATGGCGGTGACACACACTCACCTTTTACGGAAGGCTGAGATAGGTCGACTTGGCACACGGGGATTCCGAGGGTATTGACAAGAAGGTGAAAAGAATGACACGAATGCACAGGAAGGAATGGTGTATGGTTAATCATTCTAGAAGACTGTGACAGGGATGGTTGGATGGAATGCGGGTGTGCCAGTCGATTTCTCGACGATCACCTGTGGAACCAAGTATTTGACTGGGGATGTGCCACTAGGGCATGATACATGGGCACGAGATGTCGTGCACCATGTGGAGTGAAGGAAGTTTCACTGGTACGAGTGTAGGCGATTGTGGGGGCTTGTGTACTGGACGTCTTCCCCATCAATTGCAAGCAATTAGTGTTTATTTTACATCGGGTAGAGTGTAAACACCTTTGTTTCTACTGTCGAAGGAGAGAGTCAGGGACCCTAGGAGCCACGATGTCGGGAGGGCTTAGTCCATGCAACAGTGATGGGGCAACAGCAACACATCAGGGATAACTGAAGGTAGGGAGACCGGTCCCAATGTGGACACTGGAGAGGGTATGGACTCTAGGTTTATGATAATGAGGTATTGGCTTAGACGGAGGAGCAATGAACACTAGCTCGACAGGGAGCAGTTAGGTTCTGACTTAGGCACAGAGCGACTGACACTGGCTCGGCAAGGAGTAGGCAGGTCCTGGCTCAGGTATAGGGTCCATCTGTCTAGAGGAGCTGGGACCGAGCTGGGAGACGGATGGCAGTCTGCTAGATGGCATTAAGACCGGTAACTAGCTAGGATGGGAATCAATTCCCCAACCAGATTACATCATTATATGCCATGAAAGGCATTTATATGGGGGTATGAAAGCCTGATTACAAATGTGTGAAAGTCGCAGAAGAATTTCGTCATTTGTGACTGTCCCCAGGTTATTGCATTGTTATGTGGGCATTTATGCATTTGTACATAATGTCTGTCAAAGGACTTGTGACTCGGCAGGATGCCACCCGAAGGGTGTCGTGATGTATCCCCAATACGGAGCATTGTCGAGATCGGGGAAGTTGGGGTGCCATGGGCACCACTGTGCTAGAGTGGCTAGGCGCCATTAAGACTGGGGTGATCGGGTGGCGTGGGCACCACTGTAACCACAGGGGCTGGGCACTGTTGAGGCTGGGGTGGTTGAGCATTGTTAAGACTAGAGCGGCTGGGCACTATTGAGATAGGGGCGGCCAAGCACCGTTAAGGCTGGAGCGGCTAGACAACTTGAGTACCACCATGATTGAAGCAGCTAGGTGCCGTTGAGATTGGAACAGCCTGGTACTGTGGGCACCATTTTGACTGGGGCAGTCAAGGCCGTAGGCATCATTGTGACTGAAGTAACTGGGTGTTGTTGGTACGATTGTGATTGGAGCAGTTGGGTGCCCTAAGCACTACTATGCTTGGGACGACCAAGCGCCATTGAAATTGGGAGAGTTGGGTACCTTGGATAGTGTCACTAGAACGATCAGGTGCCATGAACACCGTTGAGACTGGAGTGGCTACATGCCCTTGGGGCTAGAGTAGTTGGGATCTATCTAGGGTGGGCAGGCGGGTACCATGGGCACCATTGTGACTGGGGTAGCTGGGTGGTTGGGTGTCGTGGTCCCCAATGTGACTAGAGTTGTTGAGCACCGTTAGGGTTAGAATAGCTTGATGCCGTCCGAACTGGGCAGTTGGGTGCCGGGGGCACTATTGTGACTAGAGTAGCTAGGCAGTTGGGTTCTGTAGGCACCGATGTGACTAAAATTGTTTAGCATTGTTGGGGCTAGAGTAGCCCGACGCCATCTGGATTGGGCAGTCGGGTGTCGGGGGCACTATTGTGACTAGAGTAGCTAGGCAGTCGGTGCCACAGGCACCGATGTGACTGGAGTATGTAAGGATCTGGCTGGGATCAGAAAGAATGCCATGGAAAATGAAAATTAAAATTTTAACCCAACTGAGTTGATCGCTCTTGTGTCATGCCCGATAATAATATAGAACTACGGGATTTGATTTTACCTCTGTGATGCTCAGATCGTGACGACATGAAAATAATCCCTCGTGGCGGTAATTAACCGCACAATTGCACGGCCTCTATCGATATCCACATGAGCACGAACAGTGGAATCTCCTCGTCGTAATGCCCCACAAACGATCTCCTCCGCAGCACCTCCATGATCTCTACGCTAGAGAAGAGAGAGGAGAAAGAGGGGGGCACCCCTCCCTAGGAGGAGAGAGAAGGAGCGGCTCGAACTGGGAAACCCTAGATGCTTGGCCCAGGGTTCTCCCATCGCAACTATTTATAGACTTCTTGGTCTTTCACAACAACCCTAATAAGTCTAATATTGCGAATATACTTCCACCATCCATAACCCTAATGTGTGTGACCCTCTAGGCCCAGTGTCAGTCTGGTTTTAGGCCCAGTAATCTTAAGAACTCCTTCTTAGCCTTTCCACATTATTAATTAATATGAAATTAATTATTTAATCATCTCATGACTTAAATAATTAATTAATCATCTTATGATAAATAATCATCTCATGATTATTCCTTTGATGGGCTTTCAGGCCACGGTAAGCACCAAGTAACACTCTGTGACCCCAGAAGACAAAAGGGTTTTATAAAATCACTCTAGGCCCTTTCCATCAATAATTACCACACAACTATAATTCTTCATTCATACCTAATACCCATGGTCATAAGTAAAGATATGGTCATATTGTCAAGCCTTTATTATTTATGACCTGATGAATAGACTACAAGCACCACCAGAAAACTCATTTTTCACAAAACTATCTACCTTGGCCAAGGATTTAACTGAGTAGCATTCATAGGGCATTCTCTCTCATGTTATATTTCAGAGTGAATGATCCATTGTTGTCATTCAATTACCTTTGCATGTCCACTGTATCTGAATACCTAAGCATCCAAAATTTATGGATAAAGTCCATTGGCAAGAATCAAAATGCAGAAGTTCTCATGTAAGGTATCCTTAGTGACTCATGTCCAAAGACCAACTATGCTACTGTGACTGAAGAATATCTTGGTTGATAGTTAGATATAATTACCATCCAGAGATTTATGATCAGATCAGTTTAGTGAACCCTATTCTTGTAATAGGCGCGTGCACATATATCTTATTGTCTCCACACCAGTGACTATGAGATCAGTTACCCTCATCATCTAAGAGGATATCATATGCACTGATCTATTCGGATTCTTTCATGTCCCATCTCAAAGATCCTATGACCAGGAACATTTAGAACATATGCATCTAGAAGGTTGGTCTTACTATCATAATCTCATTATTATCCAACCTTCATAGCATACATTCAAGGACTTCATCACGTCAAGTGATAATATGCATAAACAAATAAGACATAATGAAGAGATTGCCATAATTACGAATGAGAATATATAACAAATGATGTCATTACTTCATAAGTGATCGACTTGTAGAGCATACACCTCTTTCATTCTCCCACTTGCACTAAAGCCAATCTCCTTTTGCTTGATCTCCATCAGCCTTAGATGATACTCAACTATACCTTAATTCAATGGTTTCGTTAGCAGATCTGCAATGTTATTAGAGAAAGAAACTATTTCTTAGGTTCCATCTCCCTTTTGCTATAATATCTCTAATCAGGTGAAACCATTGTAGAAAGTGTATTGACTTTTGGAGACCACGGTTCCATAGCAATAGTCATAATCCTATAGTTATCTGATAATAAGGATACTGGATCAGAGACACTAGGGATAACTTCCAAGAAAATGAAGAACTCTTTCATCTACAAAATGTCAAATCGATAATTGTTATCTATTTGGAACTCTTCCAACCAACCGACAAGTTGGCTCTTCCACTCACCAGGAACATATTCTTAATCCTTCTCAAGAACGTAAAATACATTTCACAGCACCTTAATGCTACTCACCTGGATCCGCTTGATATGTGTTCATAACACTTAGAGCATTCGCTGTATCAAGCCTCATACATAGCATATCACATAGGATAGTCCCTTGTGGTAGAAGCATAAGGAACGCTACTCATGTGCTTTCTCTTCACAGGATAGTTAGAGAACATCTCCTCCGAGAGGTAAATTCCATGTCTCATTGGAATGAGACCTAACTTGGAATTGTTCCATGTCAAACCATTTGACAATAGCATTTATTTACAAAAACTAGGTTAAATCAAGCATCATTCCTTGATCTATCTACATAGATCCAAGTTACCATGCAAAGGATGCTTCTTCCAAGTCTTTTATGGAGAAGTACTTAGATAGCTATAATATCACTAAAGATAACTTACCTACATCATTCCCACTGAGTAGTATGTTATCCACATATGGAACCAAAATTGTAACTATACGCCCCTTTATTATTTTGAACACACAAGACTCACACCCCCCACTGCCGGCAGAGCCCATTGCCGGGCGCTCATCCACTGCCCACACCAGCGTGCAACGTGCGCTGGGTTACGCCACCGCCCTCGCTAGGATCTTCCACAGGTACGCCGACAAGGCCTGGAGATGATGATCTCTGTCCCCTCCCCCCAGCAAGAGACCTCCGACCACACCGACAGGAACACCCCGAAGGCGGCGACGTTTGCCAGCACAAGACCCCCGGCTACACGGTCGTGAGGTGCGGAACCATGCGGACGGTGAAATGTGGGAAGTGGCGGAGAGCCACCGCCAGGGACCTCTCCAGTGCTGCGGTGATGGAAGGTAGAGGAGTTCTCCCCCGCGCCGCCTGGAGCCTACGTTGGAGAGGGGGAGCAGCGTGTGGGATTCTCGCGGGAGCTGGTAGTTGGAAGCGCCAACGCCAGGGGCCCTGGCGACGACTCTGCGGAGGAGCTTGATGACGAAGGGGGAGGTAGAGCTATTTTGGATCCCCTGATCAGCAGCCTCCATGTTTCTATGTTTGCAAGGTGGAAGCACCTGGCCTGAAGAAAGAGGAGATGGAGGAGGATGGGGAGGGGCAGAGGCCGTGCATGATCGAGTCAGAGGTGGCGAGTGAAGTGAAGTTCTCTGGCATACCAAACAAGTGTATTTAACATTTAAAAATTATGATGTTTTTGCCAAACAGAAAGTGACTAATTTTCATCAATTTTAAAAATGAGGTTGAAAATTGATACGTCATAAATTTTTAAGATAGAAAGAGTTTTTTTTTAAAAAGATTGTTCCCAAACGCCCTATTATCTTGATGTCCTTTGCTTCCCTTTCTTTTGTACACCTGGCTAGGTTGGCTTTGCCCTTTCTCTGCTTGTTTATGCTTTACCTTGTCTTTAGATCTGAATGCAAGAGTAGACTCAAATATCCTTTGTGGCCGGATATCTAGCTCATCATGCTATCTACCAGGGGTGGACGTAGAATGCTGATGTGGGATGTGAGGCTTGACATCTGGCTCAAAACTTGGATCCTCCTGAAATTCCTTATGAAGTTCAGCATCATCCAACTCTCCCTCTTCCCAAGCACGATCTAAGGGGTTGAATAATGGTTCATCCAATTGATCTTTAGGCTCAACCTATGCACTCAATGGATGCTTCTCATCAAATAGCTGCTCAAATCCATTTGGCCTTCACTTCCTGTGGCTTCTTCTTCTGCTCCCTTAAACTTACGCACCCTCTTCTCCAACGACCTTGGTGTCTTTGTTGAATTTTCATTCGAGTCTCATATTGTAGTGACAAAACACCAATTTCTCTAATTTTTGTGCCTTCAACTGTTCCTCAATTTGGTGTGCATAAGGCTGAAGGTGGTCCAATTTTTTTCACACTCACTTGCAGCTGTAGTCTGACTTGGAACACGGATGACAATGTCTACTAAAGCATTTATACCCATACTTCTTCTTACAGCTGCCCATCAATCAGTTGTTATAAAAGAAGAAAAAAAACAAAGTTAGTATACATGGTGTTTGCAATAAGGCTTTAAAGGTTATCAAATAATATTTTTATGCCTGGGCTAGACTTCATAATAGTACTTTGGATCTCTGATAGCCTAAAAACACTCATCTTCAACTTGAACTCATCAATTTGATTTTCAGCTTCAAATCACATGTTTTCATTCTTGACATTCTTGCTACGACACTTAATAACCCCCTCATCACCTCATCATCTGCCTGAAATTTTGCACTTGAAATGCTTGGCAGAATTTTGGTTTATGATCTGCCAGCAGATTAATAGGGGTGTCCAAGGGATATTTGTATGTATCTTTTTGGTTGTATATTTTTCTTTTTGTTTTATTGTTTGTGTGTCGGTACATCCTAGTCATACAGACTTCTATTAACAACAGAGACATTTTTGTCCCACTTCTGTTAAGAATCACACTTATATTAGAAAATCTCCTAATCAGATGTTTATATTGGGCTATTGCCCTAATAATTAATAGAGAGCTTTCATCATTTCCCAGCTTTGTTCTTATGAATATGCTTTATGATATAGTTATAGGTTTTCCTCTGAAATGATTTAAAAAATCTAAATCCTTGATAAATGAAGGCATCTCATAGTTAAAAAAAGGGGAGGGGGGAATATCTCACTTTTTATGGTTCTCATTTATGTGTCTTCCACTTCTCATTTGGTCCATCTCTGTACCATTTTGTTTAGCTATCTGTTGCAGTATCCTTCTCTTTCTCCCACTCACTTCTATTTATTTATCATCTCCAGCAAGCTTCCCCCTCCTCCTCTACTTCTCTCCTTTTCTTTGACCAATCTCTCTTCCATTCCTTGAGCATATTAATAGTTCAGGTTTATCTTTGCTCTTTATTTTTCCACATTTGCATGCATGTTATTTTGTCTGCAGAGTTTAGTATAGCTTAAGGTATAAAGCAAAAGCTCATCTGCTCTATGACGAATGGTGATCTCATATGGTTCTCGGCCAAATTGAGTTAAAAGAGGTTGAATTTATTTAATTCGTGTCATCAATTCTTATTTTTTTCTGAAATCAAAGGAAGAATGGGTTGGGACGGTATGCAACAAACTATTGCCGGCCTCACTCAAGCACTATAGACTATGGCCCAGGCAGGCGTAGGGGCAAGAGCAGGAGATTTACATCGCAATTTTTAGAGTCTAAATCCTCCACGTTTCTATGGTTCTTCTAATCCAGATGAAGCCGAGAATTGGATAGATGAAATGAACTGTATATTTGATGTCATTCAATGCACGAATGAGGAGAAAGTGTGTCTGGCCACTTTTCAACTCAACAAAGATGCACGCACATGGTGGAAGTCAATTCTGACACCTCCAGCTGATGCACCTCATACATGGGAAGGATTTCTCACTTTATTCTGTGCTAAGTATTTTTCAGAGCATGTTAAAGAAAGAAAGGCTATGAAGTTCACCTCTCTTCGTCAGGGAATAATGTCAGTTGCCGAATATGAACTTCTATTTTCTAGGCTAGCGCCATATGCAACCCATTTGGTCAGCACTGATTTATTAAAGGCCAATCGATTTATGGACGGGTTAAGACCCGATTTCATCCAACAGCTCGGGACCCAGAATATTCGTACTTATGCAGAAATGGTCCAGCGGGCGTATTTATGTGAAAGGACCTTGGAAAAGGTCAAAACATTGAAGGGCCAAGGTGAAGAGTCAAGCCGACGGTCTGATCGGCGAAATAAGAAAGAGAAATTCAACATCACGGAACTTTACAAAAGCCGTGATAGCAAGAAGAGGTCCAGGAGCGGGAACGGTGATGGTTCCCAGAAGATAAGAAAATCAAGGAAGAGGAAAAGCAAGTCATGGCGGCTTGCACTTTTTGCGAAAAGTTTGGCCACTCGGCCGAGGAATGCTGGAAGCGCCTTGGCGCTTGTTTACGTTCTGGCAGCAGGGAGCATCACATGCCGGATTGCCCACTCATGAAGGAACAATCGTTCGGTAGTGGACGTAGGAGGCAGGCTCACCTCAATGTTGTTCTAGAAGATGATGAAGCGCCTAGGGAACTCGGGCTTATGGAAGGTACTATTCAAATCTGTTCCCATCCTGCATTTGTGCTATTTGATACCGGTACTTCTCATTCCTTCATATCCACGGCTTTTGCAAAAACATTGCCAATTTCATAAGTTCACTTATCTTCAGATCTAGCTATCACCACACCCTTAGGTTCTGGAACAAAGCTTACCGATTACTATCCTAATAGTGAGGTAATAGTGGAAGGTCACAATCTCCCCGCAAACTTAGTATGCCTCGACATGAAAGGCTATGATGCCATTTTAGGGGTAGATTGACTTGTAGATCATGATGCCTATATAAATTACTGAAATAGGGTTATATCCTTTCACAAACTAGGCTTTCCAAGATTTTCTTCTTTGGAATCAAGTATAGGAAACATCCTATCCTTATTTCTTCTCTTCATGCTTGCAAACTTATTTCGCAAGGCTGTGAAGCTTTTCTCGCTTTTGTAATTGTTACCGAGTCTAAGGAAATCATTCTAGTAGACATCCCCATCGTGAATGAGTTTCTAGATGTATTCCCTTTAGATTTAGCTGATTTACCGCCCGAAAGGGAAGTAAACTTCACCTTTGAAGTTGTTCCCGGAGCAGCACCTGTCTCTATAGCTCCCTATAAGATGTCCCCCATAGAACTTAAGGAACTAAAAAGGTAGCTTCAGGAGTTATTAGACAAGGGTTTTATTTGACCTAGCACATCCCCTTGGGGTGCGCCAGTTCTCTTTGTCAAGAAGAAGGATGGGACTCTCAAGCTCTGTATTGACTACCGGTGACTGAATCAACTCACAATCAAGAACAAGTATCCGTTGCCACGTATTGATGAGCTCTTTGATCAGCTTTCGGGAGCAGAATATTTTTCTAAGATAGACCTTAGATCAGACTACCACCAGCTCAGAATCAAGGATGAAGATATATATAAAACTACTTTTCAAAGCCGTTATGGTCATTATGAATTTGTTGTAATGTCGTTCGAGTTAACAAATACCCCAACAGCTTTTATACAACTAATGAACAAAGTCTTCCACCCTTATTTGGATTAGTTCATCGTTGTATTCATCGATGACATCCTTATTTACTCCAAGACAAAGGAGGAACATGAAGAACACTTAAAGATAGCCTTGCAGACTTTAAGAGAACAAAAACTTTATGCAAAACTTAGCAAATGTGAATTCTGGCTTAAGGAAGTCTCATTCCTTGGCCATATTATTTCAAAGTGGGTTTCGAGGTCAGTGAGAGGCCTGACCACGACGTTTGATTGGACTTCAAGGAACGCCACGCAGGTCGCTGATTGGACAGCCCTTGGGCGAGTGGTGACTGCCCGGGCTGAGAGTGACGCGGTGTCCTACACCGCGTATGCGTGACACTACTGGGACCAGGTGTTCCGGGGCGCCCACCGACCGGTACGACTTCTTAACCTTGGACCCTTTTCAATTATGACTATGATTTCTACTCAATGATGTGTTAACACATGGACTTCTAAATGCAGACCGACCCTGAGGGATGCCTCGCAGAGCTGACCGGGCTCCTTACGACGATGATACGGGAGCGAGACAAGGCCCGACAGGCCTTAGCCCTTTTGGTGAGTTTTTCCTTTTTTTTATCGACCGATGCATTGCTATTATGCTGAGACACGACTGACCTAGAGTTTTGATTTCAACGGTGGGAGGAGGCCCAGTAACAGGGGGTCGACGCTCCATCTACCTCCACAATGCCGACCCCTGCTGACCGAGCAGAGCGGGAGGCAGAGTTCCGGTGGATGGTTGATCACCCCAAAGAAGCCGAGGCAGCGCTCGCCGAGCGGGTACGTCCAACACTTTCCTTTGTGAATTATGTTTTTATATTAAAATGTAGTTGACTAATGGTGAATTCATGTGTGCAGGTGACAGAGCTGACCGTCGCCATAGGCGAGGGTGACCAGTTGCGAGAGGAGCTCATACTGTCGTAGGACGAGGCCGCCCGTCTGCGTGAGGAGGTGGCGCAGAGTTACGGCCTGAGAGAGGAGGTGACCCGCCTACGTGGAGAGCTGGAGTAGAGCATCTACTCACGGGAGTCGGCGGAGTGAGGGCAGGCTGAGGCGCAGGAGAAGGCAGCCCGCCTGTGGGAGCGGTCAGCATAGGCCAAACTGTCGGACTCGGTGGAGATGGCGGTCCTCCGGGCAGAGGTGGAGTGACTCCGGACCACGACCTTGGAGCTGGAGCATTACCGACAGGAGGCGTTCGAGCTACGGGGCGAGGTGCGGGCCTACAGAGAGATGAGCCACTCTCGCAGCGGGATGAGTGGTAGCCATGCAGCCCTGAGCGGCAGTCAGGCTACTCACGGCTTCGTTGGGTGCTTTCTCGCGACTTCCTCTCAGCGGTAGAGGAATGAGGAGGAGGACCGGTGCCAGCGACGAGAGAGGGAGGAGGGAGCGACCTCTACGATGGGCCCGCCATCGAAGAGGCAGGAGGGAGGCGGTGATAGTGATAGGCCAGAGGGGGCGGCCTGATTTTACTTTGTACTCCTACACCTGTACATGATGTGATATGATAGTGACCTAGCTTGTCTTTTTTTCTTTTTGTCAATTTTCTTATGTGATGCATGTATGTATGAAAATATGCAAATTCGGACTGTGGACAACTTATAGGTGAGACACACAGGAGGGGTGAGGCACGCCGACTTTACGAGAGAGACGACGCGAGAGGAGAGAAGCACGCCGACTCTACGAGAGAGGCGACGCGAGAGGAGAGAGACACGCCAACTCTACGAGAGAGACGACGCGAGAGGAGAGACACGCCGACTCTACGAGAGAGATGATGCGAGAGGAGAGAAGCACACCGACTCTACGACAGAGATGACGCGAGAGGAGAGATGACGCGAGAGGAGAGACACACCGACTCTACGAGAGAGACAACGCGAGAGGAGAGAGACACGCCGACTCTACGAGAGAGACGACGCGAGAGGAGAGACACGCTGACTCTACCAGAGAGACGATGCGAGAGGAGAGAAGCACGCCGACTCTACGAGAGAGACAACGCGAGAGGAGAGACACGCCGACTCTACGAGAGAGACGACGCGAGAGGAGAGAGATACGCCGACTCCATGAGAGAGACGACGCGAGAGGAGAGAAGCACATTTGCTCCGAGGAATGAGGATGAGCTTCAAGCAACACAGCAAAGGAATGGGCAGCCTCTCTTAGGCCACACAAGGTTTATGCGGCTATCTCCAGGCCGTATATAGAAGTTGGGTGGCCCGTAACCGGCCGCATGACGTCATGATCATTCAACATGAATTCACAGATGTGCAGCCAATAGCGGGCCGCTCAACATGAAGGGTGGTCTAGCGCTAGATCGCCCAACTTATCACGCAGTAAACCCGATCAGGACTCTATTGGAGAGTCCCAATCCGAGGTGTTCTATCTCAACTCGACCCAAATCCTATCCCAAACCTTTTCTAAGATTATCTCAACTCAATCCTAGTGGGTTTAGTCCTCTAGAACAAAGATCTATATAAGGAAGAGGGGGCCAAATTCGTGACTTACTGTTTTCCTATTTCTCTAGCCCTCCAAGTCATTGTTTCCCATGCCAAGACACCATGAAATGGGCCCTAGGAGGGAGTTCCATGGAAGGGGCGAGCTACGAAGGGCCGAAGCCGGCCGGGAAGGAGCGTGAGGCGCTTCAGTGGCTGGCTACAATTCCTCGCGACCTTAGTTCTAGCCCTTCAAGAGAGGTGTGTTTGTAAATTTATTTCAATTTCATTTTGCCCTCTTCTTAACATTGTCTTTTCTCTTTTCCTCTCTCTTCCCTCCTCCCTTTTTCCTTTTCTCTCCAATTCCTCCCTGGCCCCAGGCGCTATTCCACCGTGATGTGGATGGCCCTGATGATTCGAGCATTACCTTTAGGGGTGACTCACATCCTTAAGTCCTAGCGCCTATGCCCTCTCCTAGTTTTAGGCAACAACTACCCCAAACTGTCCTTGGATTGGCATAGCATTTCAGCTTTGATAGAAACCTGGCATCCTAAGACCCATACTTTCATGCTGCCATCTTTCGAGGCCACCATCTTATTGGAAGAGGTAGAGACTTACTTTTCCTTTCCCAGGTCCAAAGTAGGTGAGGGGGACTACATATGCCATACCGTTGCCCCTATAGACCCAGTTGCCATTCTAGGGGGGTTTATTCCGAATAGTAGGGAGGTTCGCACCTTCATAGGCCCACGCCACATTCACCTCCTTCCCCTTAGTCAGTGGGTGGTAGAGCACAAAAAGAATATTCCAAGCATCTAAGGGGGAAAAAATCCAGAGGCTAACTTTTCACGCGTTTGCAAAATCTGTGAAAGTTAGATGGGAAAACAAAAGCACGGGGAAATTTAGCAAATGCAACCCCCCTTAAGCTCCCTTAACCAGCTCATGTCAAGACAACAACTAGCCACAAACCTGGAAATGTTCAAAATGGTCAGTAGCTTACACAATCAAAAGTATATCAAACATCATAACAAAATGGGCATTGGAATGGATTATGTAGCTATGCCTAGAATAACACAAGTTCAACAAATTATCAAGTATCAATCATCACCATCATCAAAATACTACTTATAGCGACAGCAAACATGACAATGACAACTACAAATGTAACAACAAAGGCACACAAGCTCCTCGAGCATACAGCAAAGATGACATGACAATAACATTTATTTCAGATAACAAACAAGTTTATGGTAAAATCAAGAGCTACCTTTCATGAGAGGAAGCCTTCACACAAAAGGGGCAGTAACTCACTCACTGAGGCGGCAAAGAGGCCCATTTATTGGGGAGAGGTGCTTACTCATTCATAGGCTGCAATCTAGATGACCTAGCCTTCTGGGATCCTTCAGTCTTCAGTTATTTATGCCTTTCCTCCAGGCACCTGCATATGTATGGGGAAAATTCCCTTCTCCATTACAATCACATATGGTGAGAACTCAGCCTTTCCCTGCTGCCTGTCATTTGGTCCTCAAAGGTTACTTCTCAATGCTCTTCCTATGCCCAGAAATTGCTTTCCAAGCTGTTCAACACAGTTATACAAGAGCTGGTGCTATCCGGCCAATTACTTATAAATAAAATATAAAAGTACTCTTCCATGGGTATCAAGATAATCCACAACGTCGTGGATGGAATAGAGAAAGGACCTGAGTGCTTGGGAAGCATAAAAAAATCGTTCATATCACTGCACTTGCTGACCTTGTTATTTGAAGATAAACAAATCCCTTGAGAGCCTTAGTGGCTAAATAGATGACAATATGCTTGTGTTTCTGAATCCAAAATGGTCAATCACAGAGGTCAAGTGACCACCATCATAACTCTGTGATACACCTCTTTATGCCCTGCAAAGAAAGATATGGATGGCCTTCACCATCTATCGGTGTTCGAAAGGCATCACCTCTTATATGGCTTAAAATGATAGTTCTGAAATTCAGCACCAAATTTCAGTGACTCCTCCTCAATCTTCTTCTTCAATCTCCTCCAAGTCCTCAGCATATTAGCTTGTATGAGTCCTCGGTACAATGTTTCAAATGTGACTTTCTGAGGAAGAAACCCTTTCTCTATCATCTCCATGAAAAACTGGCATGCCTGCCGCCACTGCTGCTTTCCACAAAGCTCATGTATTAATAGTGTATACGAGTCCATGTCTGGACCGATTCCCCTTTCGCTCATGTCATTCCACAATTCCCGAACAAGCTCCATCCTATTCAATTTTGAGAACATCCCCACCAATACATTGTAGGTGTGCATATCCGGCGCGGTAAGAGATCCCACTTCCTTCATCTTCCGGTACAACTTCATTGCACCATCCACATATTTCCTCCCACGATACTCCTTGAAGAAACAGTTATATGTTGCAGCGGATGGGCACACACCATTGTTTGTCATCTCATCAAGTAAAAGCTCTGCTTCCTCCAATCTATCACACGAAGCGAGGCATTTGATCACGGAGGTATATGTCACCATGGTTGGGCAAATCCCCTTCTCCCTCATCACCCGTAACATCGAGAGGGAGAGCTCCGGCTTGTGCACGCGGCTGTAAACATGTAGCAGAATTGAGTAACTAGTAACATCTGGCTCAATCCCGTTGCCACGCATTTCCTCAAGCAGTTCCCGTGCAACTTGAACTGTCCTCTCAAATCTAGACTCCGGGTGGAGACTTGCTCTCCGACAGATCCCATTAAGCAAAACATTGTAGGAGACCACATTTGGCTCAAACCCACGATCATACATCTCTTTCAGGAACTTCTGCGCCATCTCAGGGCGGTTGATCTTGCACCATCCATACATCAGGATTGTGTACGTCTTCTCATCCGGAAAAAAACTGGACTTTCTCTTGTTGAAAACCTCTGTGGCTACCTATGATCAATACCCACTACGCCCACATCAGAATTTGGCAGAATAAGAAGCATCTAACAAGTTTCTTACGAACGAAATCGCCAAATGTACACACCTTGACGTGCCCGTACTTGCAGAGTGTGTCCAGCAGCACATTGAAGTCGCCGCCATCGGGGGGCCTTCCAACGAAGGCCTCCATGTCGTCGAAGGCCCTGACGGCCAGCCGGGTGAGCCCCGCAGCGGCGTAGCGGCGGACGAGCACCGCGAAAGTCCTCGGCGACGGTCTCACGCCCAGCTGGGCCATCTCCACCACCAGCTGCCACGCCACGTCGAACTGGCGGACCCGCCCGAGCACGTCTACCATGAGGTCGTAGGCATCGGCGCCGTGGCGGTGCCCAGCATGGTCGCGCGTCCATACGAAGAAGCCGAGGGCGACCTTGGAAGCGTGGCGGAGGCGGAGGAGAGTCTGGAGCACGAGGTGGGGGGAAGGGGCGAGGGTGCCGGAGAGCTGGAGGGGGGACTCCATGGCGTGGAAGGGATTGTGGTGGCGGAGGACGATGCCGGCCATGGCGTCGGCATCGGCGCAGGGCTGGAGAAGGGTGGCGAAAGAGAGGTTGGGGGCTTCCCTTTGGACCTCCGGCTCCGGCTCCGGGGATCGAGAGAGGGGGCGAAGGGAGAAAAGTGAAGGGAGAGAGGTAGCGGAGTAGGAAGGCGGTGGGCGGCGCCACCGGAGCATTCGGGAAACAGGTGGGAAGGGGCGTCGTCGCAGAACCGGAGCCCGCCGGACATGGATGAAATATCTACTACAGGGTGTGAAATACTGAGTCCATACTCCATAGACGTATTATGTTATAGAGAAATGCTTATTACCCGCGAACTACGGTAAATTTATTACCCGTCCTATTTTTTATTAGACCATATATGTGAGAGATACCTTCTTGGCATTTGCCACTGACGAAACACCGAAAACGGAGAGAGCAAGGGGTTGGATATGTGGAGCGCCCAGATATATTATAAAAAATATTTTATATAGCTGCTGAAGACCAACACACTTGGGCGGAAGGGGTGTAGTATGGCTCCAGTAATAGAGTGTCCCCCTTCCTGAAGACTAACACACTTGGGCGGATGGACAACGCCCAGTCTCGGAGCTCCGGCTCTAACAACAGGCGAACCACGGTATGCTGACTTATTGGGTGGACATATCTCTCCACCTGGTCATCTCGACACTCTCTCTTGTTATTTGCCAGGGGACTCGAGTGTGCGGCCAGTGTCCAGAAGTGAATAGTACCTACCACATCCTGAGGAACTATCGTTAATCGGCCTCGAATATTGTATAGCTGCTGGGATGTCGTTCTCGGTTCCGTGCTCGCGAATTCCAGCATTCGCGAAAATAACCCCAAAGCCTGGAGGGTGCGTGGAGCATATTTGGGGAATAGCGAGCAAACTCACGCATTGAAGAAGTGCAGTGGGCAGACGTACCGGGCTTGTCGCGGGAACTGATGCGCACTGACGTCCCCGATTGCCTTGTATATCAAGCAGAGGGCGGCCGGACATAAAGATAACCTGATCTCTCACGCCATCTGGCAAGCCGAGTAGATTGCGTCGGACCGAATGACAGTCTCATCTCCGTACGGCATGGCGAAAGAACACAACCAATATGTCAAATAAGCTGCACAATGTGTCATCGGATCGACCCCCACTGGGTTGGCACCGCTCCGACGTCCTCTGGAAGGGATCTTCACCTCGGCCTTGGCCTTACTACGCTTCTTCCGGGCTGTAGCAGTACCGATGCAGGGAAAGTCTTCATATTGCTTCGGCCTATCGTAGAAGTACTTCAACCACAGGGTCATGCGGACCCTCTTCCAATCTCCACGAGGAGGCTGCTTCCCGCCATGAGCCAGCTGGTACAACTCACGGTACGCCTTCATGAGGTACCGGTAGGAGTAGCCAAGCGAATAGAAGCCATCCCCATTCGTCTCGTCCTTGATGAGATCGGGGAGTCACACTTCTTCATAGGGCTCCCCGTCAATGGGTAAGCCACTCAGCTGATGGGGGCTCCACAGATCCAATGAAGTCTCACATTCTGCTGTGTAGAAAGTGTTTATCTCTGCATTGAAGACCTCGATCATCCCGCAATAGAGACCCTTGGAGATGGGGTAGCCATACAGGGAGGCATAAACGTTGTGGTATACACCAGCCCGAATAAGTATTGGTGCATAGTTGAATAATACATGCTCTGTGAACTCTACGGCTCCCTCCCGGAATGTATGTGCGTCCTGAACCTTGAGCTCCGCAAACCAACCCAAGGCCAGCTCATGCTTGAAGCGGATGGCCAGGCAGTCCAACAGAAAAGGCTCCTCCCTGTATCCCCACTTCAGCGGAGCTAAGAATAAGCAGAAGCGGTGCTGCTCACCCTGGACCCGTCCAGCAGTCGTGTCCCACCGGGCCGGGGTGAAGTCAGGTGCTTGCACCAACTTGTCCTCCGTCGACAATACGACTTCGATCCCCAATACGAGCTTCCATTCCCTGGCCTCTCCCATCAAGTACGTTGGAATGCTTCTGGGAACACTGTACAGTAAACTGTCCCGGGACTGCAGGATGGCATGCTCGACATCCCTTGCAGCTCGGAGGTCCCGCCTCTCTCTCGGTAGCAGAAATGCTTCAGGAAGCAGATGTGGTGCTTGTCCTTCGGGTAGTCCTTCCTGTAATCCCTGGCCCGATCAAAGGTAAACCCACTCTCAGTCCGGGCAACTTGATGGAATTCCATAGTCTCGGTGTCAGAGCCCGACGACTCGGCCAGGGCAGCCACCTCAGCATGCTCTCGATCTAAGTCTTCGACATTGAGCCACGTGACTGCCGGCACAATGGGCAGAGGAGCAAGCCTGACACCGTCAGCAGCAGGGGCAGAGGAACCACTTGGGTCGGCCATTTATCTCCAAGGTTGCAAGATACGCCAAGTTAGACCCAAAGTAGAGACAAAGGAAAGAAAATTATGAAGGGGCTATACTACGATTGAAATGAACAAGATGCCGATAATTTCTGACAAAATTTCGATAGAGTTTTCCCTAGGTCAGAGGCGTAAAGGGAAAACACCGGTGCACGTCCACAAGGAGTGACGGCCCTAGCAAAGTCACGGTGTGCTCCAAGGGCAACACCGGATGTTCCGCCGGTTGAAGAGGTCTTCATCAGCCCGATACACCCTTTGAAGCTTCTACCCGGCATGCCCCTTGGAGCCTCTACCCGGCACGCCTCTTGTGCCCTTTCCCCGGCACACCCACGGTGGCCTTCCCTGGTATGCTTCCTAGAGTTTCTACCCAGCACACCCTGAGGGGGGGTCACCAGGTGCACTCCGTGCCCTTCTTCCCCGGTACACTCCGCCAGCAGCCTCACCCGGCACACTCTGGCAACTCCACTGGCACACCCCCAGTGCCTCCTATCCGGCACGCCCCAGTGCCCCTTGCCCGGTACGCTCGGATGCCGTCCTTCCCCGGCACACCTCCTCCATGTTCTACCCGGTACACACTCCCCTGGGCACCTTCCCCGGCACATGCCCTGAAGACTTACCCCGACACACTCGTGCCCCCACTACCACCGGTACAGTCCCTGTACCCCAACCCGATGCATGCCTAGGGACCCTCTCCGGCACACCCGCCGCATTCGTCAGTGGCACGCCCAATGTCCCTCTCGCCGGCACGACCTGTACTCCCCCTCAACTCAGCACGACCGGTGCTCGCACCCACGGCGACGCCCAGAGGAGAAGAGAAGGATGAGAAGGGAGAAGAGAAGAAGAGAAGAGGAGAAGCGGACGAGGGGGGAGTCTAGGGCTCCATCGCCCCGTGGAAAGGAGAAGAGAGAGTGGGGGGAGGAAAAGAGAGAATGGGAGAGGGAAGAGAGAAGAGGGAGGAGAACCCCTCCACGGCAGTCTCCTCACCGCAATGAGGACGACGCTGTAACCACGGTGTACGAGACAGCTCCATCGTCCCCCAATCTTCCCAACCTAACGGCCTATCCGAAGGTTAAACGCACCCTCTTGGATCATCATCATTTTTGTTAAAGGGGAACATCAGATCCTGGAGTTTGCGAACGACCAACTAGTTCTCGAGATAATATAATTTTAGGTATCATATAGTAATGCAATAAGAGACTTATAAGGACCGGGATACTTACCTGACTTACCTGACGAGCATGACGAGGTGGATGATGTTATGCTGCAAGGCAACTTGTTAGCAATATCATGAAAAGACCATTTTAATCATAATAATTGGCAACATAAAGCATGAAGAATAGGCCCATCAGTAGACGGTTACTTTAAGACCGTTTCAAACAGTGCACGGTCCCATGTTGACCGTTCAAACAAAGCAACTGTTGGAATCAAAACGGTCGTATAAGGACCGCCCTATTGACAGGACGGTTAATCGTAGACCGTTCTATACCTACCACGGTTTAAATCAGACCGTCCAACTGAGTAACCGTTGTGTTTCCAAACGGTCTGAGATCAACCGTGGTAAAATGGGACGGTCTATCAATAGACCGTGCTATTTCTGTGCGTTTCAAAATAAAAACAACTGCTCATCTTCCTCCTCCCCACCGCAACCGACGGAGGAGGGGAAGACCAACCGAGCACACCGCCAAGGAACAAGCCAAACCGAGGCTCCCTAATCCATTCCCACCCGTTCTCGCTGCACCCTCATGCCCGTGAAGCGCCACGCTCGACGAGGAGGACGTTCAATGGCCGAGGAGAGGACGTCGTCGTCACGACCGGAGGTGGAGCTCGTCGTGGAGGAGGCAGCACCGGCGGAGGCGAGGCCCATGGAGGAGGAGCTCACGACGCCCGTGGCCAAAGGAGGGCTGGCCGGAGGCCACGAGGCCACGAGGCCATGGGAGAAGTGGCACCGGTGGAGGCGATGGCAAGGGCCGTCCGTGACCCAGAGGTAGGTGGCCTAATCTCGCCCCAAATCCTTATTTTCAAGCCATGCATGTTAGTTTAGGGGGGAAGGGACGTTTCCACGGTCCTTAGGGACCCAAATGGTGGCCATTTGGCTACCTACGACAGCGGGAAACGCCATCGGGAAGACGGGGTGAACACGGTTCCACAGTAACCGTTTAATAAAACCAAGCGGTTCACATAGAACCGTCCTATTAAACACGGCCCAGGAGTGGCCGTTTAAACCCTGTCAACCGACATAATAAAACGGTTCATATAGGACCGCTCACATATAGAACGGCCCACAGGGAACCGTGTAGCATATCAAATGACAGGATTTGAACGGTTTACTGCAAACCATTTAAAACAGGATGGCCCACACTGGACCGTGTAGAACATGAAGGGTCAAGTTTGGAACGGTCGATTGGAAACAGTTTCATATAGGATGGCCCACTAGGGACTGTTGGGAACATGAAGGGTCAGGTTTGGAACGGTTTACTGGAAATAGTTTCACATAGGACGGCCCACTAGGGACCATTGGGAACATGAAGGGTCAGGTTTGGAACGGTTTACTGGAAACCATTTCACAATCAAGCGGTTAGGTGGGGACCGTTATAAAGGGGGGGTGCTGAAACTGAACGGTCATCTTGTGACCGTGGATCATGTAGACGGTCCGCCATGGACCGCTCTACCGGGAGTGAGGCGAAGGGGACTCTGTGAGAGGAGCGCCAGACGGTCATCATCAGATCGTCCAAAAAACAGGGAAGGATAGGGCGGTTCAGCTGTGACCGCTTAGTGATAGGGCGATTCCTGATGAGCCGTTTAAATAGCAGAGTGTGAAATTTTAGCTCTTTTACTTACTGAGACATGGAATGAATGCAGGGGAAGCGGTGGACCTGGATCTCATGGTTGCAGGTCCGAGCAGTGTATCTGGCACTGCCGGACTTCCAGCGTGAGAGGTTGGCGACGATGGGATTCGCTGAAGTCCTGAGCGTCAAGGTGTGTCGCTTTGACACACCTCTACTATATACTCTGCACGACCGCTGGGACCCGGTGAGTCGGTGCTTTCTCTTCCCATGGGGGCACATGGTCCCCACGTTGGAGGATGTGACCCGGATCACGGGCATGCACGTGCATGGGTCTCCGGTGACTGGGAGCACTTATCCCAATTACCGCGACATGGCCCGGGAGTTGCTCAAGTTGGACCAGCTGCATCCGGAGTGGCAGTCGACGACGGTGACGAGGGCAGCACTCCAGGACAGCCTGGGGCTCAGAGGCGCTGGGATCGCGACTGGTGAGCTGCCCGAGCAGCACTTGCAGAGGCTCGTGGTCCGAGCCAGACCGAGAGTTGCAGCGGCGGTGGGAGCAAAGGTAGACCGAGTCCTTCGGCGGTTCCTGATGCTGCTGTTCGGGCGGCTCCTATTCGCGACGAGGGCGGACGTGATCAGCTGCCGCTTCCTACCACTCCTCGAGGACCTCTCTTACGTTGGCGACTACGCGTGGGGCGCGGCGGTCCTCGCCTTCCTCTTCGACACCCTCAGCTCGACGACCCGGGGGACGATGCTCGGGGGCTTCTCCCCCCTACTCCAGGTACTATTCTGACCTCAGCTCGGCTTTCATGACTTCTAGATGCTTTTCTAAATGCTGACTTGCTATTGATGGCGCAGGTTTGGGCCTACATCCGGCTACCCGGGCTTGGGCGAGGGGAGATGGCCTTCCCTAGCCCGATCCCTATCGCGAGACGGTGGATTGCGCCTCGGGAGATGGGAGGACTCCGGAGGTAGGTCCGCACCATGCAGGACGACCTGGACACTCTACCGTACGCCTCGGTACACTTTTGAACTCAAACTTCTAGAGAAAACTATCCATGCTTATGATGCTGACTTGACTTTGCTAATTGACAGGTACGGTGGACTCCCTATGCCGAGGAGGGACACGAGGACCAGCCCTGGGTGGTTGGGGCCCTCACTTACTCTGGCCGGGACGTGTGGCTCCATTGCTTGAACGTGGTGGAGCCACTCCACGCCCGACTGGTGCTGAGGACGATCAAAACAAAACAATATATGTTGCTAGCATCAAAGCTAAACAACATATATATACTTGTGCCCTAGGGGACACAACATGTTCTACCTTCCCTTTGCGCTTCTATCTCTCATTGTCTTCTGTCTCTCTCCTTTTGATCGAGGGTGAACGCCCATTTTTATAGAGGAATGGAAGCAAGGAATCGGTGCCATCATCACCGAATCACCGGCCCGCCACGCCAAAGGTGCCACCGACTCGCCGGTCCGCCATCGCCATGGGCGCCACCGATCCAGCCACGAAGGGGACACCACCGACTCAAACCGCCAATAAGCATTTGGGCACCATCAACTCAAAGGATAGGGTGCCACCGAATCAGCATTCAAGGTGCCACCGACTCAAGGGAGGGCATTTTTCATAATTTTGACATTTTACCCCGAAATTGACCCGGTGAAAGCTTGTCATCCAGAGTAGCCCTGGAGTTGATGTAGTGGCCCTAGAATATGCTTCGAAGCCCTAATTTGGGATTTTCAATGATTTTCGGCATGTGCCGAACCCGTATCGATTTTCTCAGGTTTTACCCTGATTAGACCTTCGACACTGTGATTTGTGCTGCCAGGCTTGCTTTAGAGCTGCGTGGGGCTTCTTCATCGAGTGGGCCATTCCTCGAAGTATTTTTACCTTGACTGGGCGTCTTTGTGGCCACTTACGGACCGTTCTGACATTCCGTGTGTGTGGAGCAGACTTCTCAAATTTTTTGCTGATATTGCCTTTGGCACTACATATCGTGCTTTCGGGCCTACTTTACGCTTATAGAAAACGTCTTCATTGAGTGGGCATCCATCTTGGAGATTTTCACCCTCACGAGGTAGCTCTTTGGTCATTTACGGACCACTTCGACACCCCGGGCGTCCTGATCGACTTACCTGGGTCTTCCGCTGATTTAGCCTTCGGCTCCCTATCTTGAGGAACCAGGGACATTTCTTCATCTCGAGAGGCTTCTTTATCAGATGGGGAATCACCTGGTACATTCTCATCCTGGTTGGACGGGTATGAAAATGTATTCGTCATGATTGCTTCGATGTCGGTTCAATAGCTCTGACCGTCATACGGCCTTAGTGAGTTGTGGTGGCTACTTTATCTCGAGATAATGAAATGTGGGGTCTCAGGTACTTCTTATGAGGTGACCTGAGGCTTCAGCGGTCCGAGTGGACCCGTCGTTGACTTTTAGTTGGCTCCTTCAGGCACATAATTATTGCCCAGTAATATTTTAGATGTCAACAGCGTGTTGTCGGCGCATCCTACGCCACGCGAGCAAAGTTTGCTTCTGCCGACCCACTACCTCAGTGTGTGGGCCAGTTTGTTGTTTCCTGGACTGGTGACGCGGGGGATGGTGGCGAACTCAATAGTGCCCTTATTGTTCAACTTTACTGGCCAGCCGGACGGGGTTGCAGTTGCACAGCTGGAGGGGGCTAGGAGGGTCCTGTCTTACTTGCCTAGCAGGGGTGAGGACGGGCTCCCCTTTGACAGTGCTATGAGGGACTCCCGTCTAATTCTAGTGCCTTCGAGCGGCGGGGCGGCCTGCGCCCTTCTGTACCAGCGAGAGCCAGATGCCGCATTATACATAGAGTGGGTGATCAGCACCCGATCGGTGGTGTTAGCACTACACCAGTCTGCTACGAGCTTTCTGGAGCCCTACTACCCGCACCGGTTCACTCGAAACTTCGGGTACAATCAGGGGATCTTGTCGAACCAGGAGTTCCCTTTGGCAAGCCGGTTGTATAAAGGTAGGGATAGCCACCTGTTAGCAGCTGCCTAGTGGGATTTCTACTATCGCGGGGAGTCGGAGCGATTGCCAACGCCAGGGTTGGACCGCCGCAGGAGGTTTGATGTCCACTACGCCAAGTGGTGGTTTGAGCACAGTCACCTGTATCGCCAGAAGGCCTCGGCGATCCAGAAGGCTGAGGAGAGTCGACTTTGAGGACCTGCCTCCTATTTCGCTGGATGATGACTATCGACAAACTCGCTTCTCCCGAATGCGCCGGGAGGTGGAGCGACTGGCACAGCAGTGGCCCCGAGGCAACTGGGCTTCTTCGTCAGCGGGTCGAGGTTACAGTGGGGCCCTCAAGCCCCTGAGGCTAGTACAAGTGGCGCCTGTGGGGGCTGGTGTCAAGATGTCATGGTCGAGGATGCCGGAGACTTGGTGGACCCAGTTCCAAGCTGACTGTGGCTTTGGAAAGAATGGTTCCTTGGATCGGGTGCTCCCAGAGGGGAACTTTGCTGACACGGCGATCGATGACTGGAGACATCATATCGCCCACGCGATCGGGTCGGCTGGACCGGTAGAGTTTGTCTCTCACATCGAGTGTGCCTACACACTAAGAGACGTCAGGGAGGTAGTTGCGAAGGCTACCCGAGTGCTGGGGTTGAAGCCGGAGCAACTGGTTCCTTTGCCGTTGACTCCCTTTGTGGCCTCAGATGAGACATCTTCTTTAACATATTGTCTCAGTCTTGTTATATTTTTATGTATATGACTGAGATGTTGTATGTTGCTGTGTTCCTTTAGCAGGTTCTGTGGCGGGGGAAGATCACCCCTCTACAGAGGCGTCTTCCGGGAGCGGAGACGGAGGTCTTCAGCCTAGGCGGAAGCGACCTCAAGTAGACACTGGAGCGATGGGGGCTGGTGAGTCCTCTCAAGGACTCGGGGCTGATGAGCATATAGAGGCAGAATTGGCTTTGAGTAAGCACCATGTTCACCTTCTGCTTCGTGCTGGTTTAGCCCTCATGGTTGAAAAACCTTGCACTACTTAACTGGTTTTTTTGTAGCTCCGTTGGAGACTGGGGCAGAGGTGGCTTTCTCGTCGCCTCCGGAGGTTGATCCTTTGCCCGACAACGAGATCGATGAAGTCCCATGATCAATGACACCTAAGAGGGGGGTGAATCGGGTGATTACAAACTTTAATAAAATCCTTGCTGATTTAAACAAGTGTGAAGTGTAGTTACACTGACGTTCAGATCTAAATAAAAATATCAGATCTAATATAAAATGCGTCTCGACCACTCGGTAGGGGCCTTCCCAGTTAGGGGCCAGCTTGCCCACCGCCTCCAGTGGTCGAGAGGCTTCGGCTTTTCTTAGGATGAAATCTCCTGGCTGGAAGTGCCTATCTCGGACTCTGGCGTTATAGTATTGAACAAGGTGTCGCTGGTATTCCGCGGCTCGGATACTCGCGATCTCTTGGATCTCGCTCGCCATATCGAGGTTCTCCAGCAATTTCGGCTCGTTTACCTCGGGCGAGAAGTAGATGACTCGAAAAGAGGGGTTGCCGATCTCCAGCGGAATCACAGCTTCAGTGCCATACACCAGTTGAAAAGGGGTTTCGCCGGTGGCCATTCTGGGGGTAGTTTGGTGTGACCAAAGTAAGTTCAGTAATTCCTCCAGCCAGTTGCCCTTGGCCTTGCCGAGCCTAGTTTTATGCCTTTTAATATAGCCCTATTGGCATTTTCAACCAGTCCGTTGGCCTGAGGGTGGGCCACCGAAGTAAAGTGGCTGTGAATTTTTAGGTTGGCACATCTGTCGCTAAAGTAGTGAGAATCAAATTGCCGACCGTTATCGCTCACAATCACTCGGGAGATACCAAAATGACAAATGATCGATTTCCACACGAAGCTCCAAATGATCGATTTGGTGATCCTGGCAGTGGCTTCAGCTTCAATCCACTTTGTAAAGTAGTCGATGGCGACAATGACGAACTTCTTCTGGGCCTGAGCCATAGGGAATGGCCCTAAGAGGTCGATTCCCCACCGAGCAAAAGGACATGGCTCGATAAGGGTGACGAGTTCCAAGGTAGGCTGGTGGACCAGATGGTCGAAGTGTTGACACTGGTCACATTTTTACACGTAGGTCGAGCAGTAACGCTGAAGAGTGGGCCACCGGTAACCTTGCCGAAGCAAGATCCTGGTGAATGATCTTCTTCCCTGGTGTGAGCCACAGATGCCTTCGTGAACTTCTTGAATTGATTGACTGGCTTCGTCGGTGCCAAGGCACTTAAGGAGGGGACCGGAGAAAGACCTGTGGTATAAGGCGTCGTCCAAGATGACGAAGCGTTGGGCTTGGTACTTCAATCTCCGAGCTTCCCGAGGGTCGGAGGGCTCCTGGGAGTCTCAGAGCCCAGATACATAAGGGGCCCGCCAGTCGCTCGGGGTAGTCAGGTCAATGATCATAAGCTCGGATTCGATGCTCAGTCGTTCTAGCTCTTCGAGGAAGACTAACCGAGTACCTTCAGGGTTGATGGAGGAGGCCAGACGAGAGAGGGCGTCTACCCGGGAGTTTTCCTCCCAAGTTATTCAGACTACCTCGAAACTCTCGAACAGTTGGGCTAGTCCTCAGACCATTTGGAGGTACTTAATCATTGGTGCTTCCCGAGCTTCATAGTCACCGTTGACCTGGTTGGCTACCAGCTGGGGGTCAGTGTGGATCCTGACTCGCTCGGCCCCTAGTCGTTGTGCCATCCTGGCCCCCAAAATGAGGGCTTCATACTCTGTGGCATTATTAGACGCCTGGAAGTTGAATTTCAAGGTGTACTGTAACTCTGCTCCTTTAGGTGATTTGAGGAGGGCACCAGCACCGCTTCTAGCCGAGTTGGATGACCCGTCGACGAACAAGTCCCAAATGGGTCCGTGTGCTGATGGGGGTGCTTCCTCGATCGGGACGGTGCTCTCCGCGATGAAGTCTGCTAGGGCTTGTCCCTTGATGGCCGCGCAAGGGCGATAAGAGATATCGTAAGCTCCCAGTGTGATGGCCCACTTGACGAGGTACCTCGAGGCTTCCAGATGAGAGAGAATTTTCTTCAGGGGTTCACCGTTTAGCATGATGATAGTGTTTCCTTCGAAATAAGTTTAGAGGTGCTTGGCCGAGGTTACCAATGCTAGCATGAGTTTCTCGATTGCAGGGTACCTTCTTTCGGCCTCGTTGAGCACCTTGCTGGTGTAGTAGACCGGCCTCTCGACTCACGCGTCATTTCAGACTAGGACCGAGCTTATGGTAGAGGGGGTTGCTGAGAGATATAGATGTAATGCTTCGCCCGAAACCGGCTTTGATAGTACTGGGGGTGAGGTTACGAATTCCTTGAGATCTTCAAAGGCCTTCTGACATTCCTCATCCCAGGTGAATGTGACAGATGCCATTTTGGGTCCCCTCAACAATTTGAAGAAGGGTAGGCACCATTCAGCTGCTCAGGATAGGAAGCGATTGAGCGCATCGATGCGTCCGGTAAGGCACTGGACGTCTTTAATGCAGGTAGGTGGCCGCTTGTTCAGGATGGCATGAACCTTGTCAGGGTTGGCCTCGATCCCACACTGAGTTACCAGGAAACCTAGGAATTTTCAGGATCTAACTCCGAAGGTGCATTTGGCGGGATTGAGCTTCATGTTGTACTTTAGGAGGGTGCTGAAGGTCTCGGCTAGGTCGGAGAAATGATCTTCGGCCTTTGGCATTTTGACGAGCCTGTCGTCGAAGTAGGACTCGACGTTCCGACGAGTTGTCCTTCAAAGATGTGGTTGACCAGCCTTTCATATGTTGCCCCGACGTTCTTTAACCCGAACGGTATCCGGGTGTAGCAGTGTACGCCGAAGTCGGTGATGAAGGCGATCTTCTCGATATCCTCTGGGTCCATCCTGATTTGATGGTATCCCAAGTAGGCATCTAAAAAGTTGAGTAGCTCATTGCCGGAGGTTGAATCGATGAGCTGGTCGATGCTTGGCTGCGGGTAGCAGTCATTCGAGGTGGCCTTGTTAAGGTCGGTGAAATCCACGCACATTCGTCACTCTCCCGAAGCTTTCGGTACCAGGACGACATTTGCGAGCCATGTTGGGTAAAGGACTAGTAGGAAAAGGCCAGTCTCTTTCCCCTTGGTGATTTGCTCCTTGATAATCATCTATTTCTCTGGGGTGTGTTTCCTCCTACGCTGTTGGACAGGTTTCACCGTCGGGTCGAGGTTGAGCTTGTGCATCACGATCTCTCTGGGAATTCCGGGAAGTTGTTCATCAGACCATGTGAAGACTTGGTTATACTTAAAAATACTGCACACCCATTTTATAGGTGGCAAGCCTAACTCCCCTAATTATGACTCATATTAATTAGGGCCCCAAATCCGCAGCGATTATGCGCCGGCCGACCCGTTGACATCCTTGGGACCAGCGGAGTGAAGGGGCTACCCAAAACGGCGGCGAAACTTTTCTTCGGCTTCCCAGGGTGGCAAGTCTTGCTCGGCGCCTAAGACGGTTGCACGCCAGCGGCGGAGCCCGAAGGATAGAGGGCAGGAAGGCCCTTCCACCGCCGGAGCGAGATGGAAGGATTAGGTGGAGGCGCAGAGGCGAGCGCTCCTCACGATGCCGATCCCTCCTCCACCATCACCGTCGAGGTGAAGTTCGGCGGCCGAGCGATCGGCCTTCCCGTTTCCCCGGATTCCACCGTGAGGGAGCTCAAATCCCTCCTCCAACCCATCACCAACGTTCTCCCCCGCGGCCAGAAGCTCATCTGCAAAGGTAGTCTCCCTCTCTACCTTCGACCCCTTCAGGACATTTTTGCGTCTACTTATAGTTGGTTTCATGTAGATAATATGAATCCTTCGCGAGAAATGAGGGAACTGAGGAAAGGAAAATGGATGAATCCGCCTTCAATTTTGCGTCAGGGAACAAGGTGGGTTTTCCGTCGTCTGTGACCGGAAAAGCAACTGGCTTTGTTCTCCTCCTTTCCTCTCCTTTTAACTGGGATGAGATGGGAGCAAAGTGGCGGTTTTATAAGTGGTTAGGTTCTTTTCTTACGAGAAGAATCCGAATGCAAGCCGTTTCTGATCAAAAGGCAGTCACCTTCAAATCCAAGCCTTGGAAACTAGTTGGATGATTTGGTTGGCAAGCGAAGCTCGCCGCAGGAAGTGAGGTTTGGAGGTTGTGGGCTCGTCTTCTGCCTACTATGGACTACCACAGCCGGGCGTGCACATCGTGAGCACGGGCTTCACACAGGCCAATGTGTCTGGACTCTACCCTGAACCTGTTTGGTGCATCACTCGCGGGTTTTTTACCTGCCCCTCTGTCACGGCTGGTAGTCCCTCGGGATAGAGAGAGTGCACATCGCTTGCAACTCATAAGGGAGTTTACCCTCGTACTTAACCATAAAAGGAAAAAGAAAAGAATCTTACTTTTGAAGGTTGGAAACACAGTTAGGATTTTGGACTAAGCAAATGATAAACAGCAAGGTCGGAAAATGAACCCACATTTCAGCAGCACTTTAACTTGTTAGTTAGCATGTTTAATATATGGATTTCTCTTTCCTCTGTTACCTAATTGACCCAGTCTGAAAGATGTCAGGGTTGGATGGTCATGTTACATGAATATTCAGGCTTGAACATTTTCAATTCTTTGAGTACTCAGATTCACAAAATCTTGCTGTTTAAACATGTGCTAAAGCAAAAGTATATTCTCTGGGTGGTTTGTGAAAGAGTTTTCTTCACGGGGATACTGAGACTCTTTTGTATTACAGATATTTTGTTGATCGCATGCGTAGATGTAGCATTAAGCGCTTTCTAGGAGGACATTGTTATTCTCTCTCACAGTTCTATTAGCATATATGCAGTACTTAGCTGAATTGATAACCTAATGAGCTATTCACCATAGGGAAAGTTCTTTCTGATCCACTGACTTTGAAGTCATTGCAAATCTCTGATGGATCAAAGATTATGCTGATAGCTTCTCAAGGTGTACACCAAGGGGTAATTTCATGACCTTTTCTTTTCCAAAATTATACCGATCATGTATGCAGGGATTTGTGAATGTTCAATGGATAATTGGATATGATATTAAGAAGTCTCTTGGGCACATCATTCATTGGTAGCCATGATTTGGACAGACATGAAACTTTAGATCAGCCATGTCCTGACATATCTGTGTCAACAAATGTCAAAAATGTTGATCTTTTTCCTTTTTTGTTTTTCAAACACAACACACTTTTGAAAACTCTGACTACAGCAAGGTTTCCAACAGTTGGAGGCCTGTGAACTAAAAATCTGAATTTTTCTAGAAATTAGCGACCACCCTTTCCATCAACCTTGAGAATGGTTAAGAGGATTTTACTCTGGCATGTACAAGAATAGATGAATATGCATCCCATTTTTTTCCATTTCCTTGCATCTTATTTTCAAATATTTTCCATCTCTAACATGCATATCCTTATTTACACTTCACATGTGTCCTTGTCCTACAGGCCATTGGTTGAGAGTAGGCTGAAACAAAGGCTGTGTTGGAAACCCCATAAAAGTCCTTCTAAATGGCTTCTCCTTCTCAAAGAAGTATTTCCATAACAAAAGGAACTGTTTGGTGTCTTTCCAATATTAACTTCACCTCTCGTGGGAAGTAGAAAACTCATTCCGTGCCAATGTTTGACGGATCAATCCGATCCGTTATGCACCGCACGTGCCGGATCGTGCCAACGCGGAACTGGCATGGCGGCACAGGCATGGTACGGTGTCAACGGTAGGAGCGCGGCCGGCGGCGATGATGCACAGCGATTAGAGGCGGCACTAGAGTAGTAGAGTGGCAGCTGGCAGTGCCGGGGGAGCAGTTGGGCAGCTAGGCAGCGATGGGCAGTGTTGATGGGGCTTGTCCAGCGATCAGACTCCGAAGGGGGGGGGATTGGGCAGTGGGCGACGGCACGATGCCGGCAGTGACGTCGAGTGGCAGTGATTGCGGCTGAGCAAGACAGACAGCCACGGCAGAGCAGCGTAAGGGGCGCGATGGCGAGACTGTTCGCGGAGGGGGGAGCACGGTGACGAGGAGCAATATCCAGGAGCTATTGGCCAATCCTCCCGAAAAAGGTCTTCCTATCTGGTGGATGGCTGATAATTGCTAACATCTCTTGTGAGACCAGCGTAGGGGAGGGCCGGGGCCGGCGGGGCAGGGCGGAGGGTGTTGTCTGGCGGCTTGTGGGAGGGGGTGGAGCCGTGGAGGGAGGAAGAAGAAGAAGAAGAAGAAGAAAGGGGGTGGGGGAGGGTGGTGGCTCATAGCATAGATTGGGGGGTTGCGATTTATGGTTGGCAGAGTAAAAAAAATTAAATATATATTAAGGAGGGTAAATTCAGTTGTGCCCAATTACGACCCAATAATAACAGGCCCGCGCCAGAATGCTCTTAATGGTACGCCTAGGAGGCCCCCCGACGCGTGTAGCCTACCAAGGTGCGGGCCAGCCCAGGTTAACATCAGATTTTACAGTGGATAACTACTACGGCCCAAGTGCCATTACCGCCGGAGGATTCTCCGACGACCGACCATTGCCCCCATGACGTCGGCCCTGACCCTATAACGGGCGAGCACGTCCCATGAGCGCCATAAGACTTGCCCCAGGGCCAGTCGACGCCGGGGTGATCGCCCTCCAACAGAAAACTCCCGCCACTATAGCGAAAAAGTGTTACTCTACTTCTTACGCCCTTCCCTACTAAGGGATGAGGCTCCTATCAAGGACAACCCCTTATAAAAGGGAGATCCACTACAAGAAAAGGCGGGATTTCAGACGGCCATATTCCGTCAAAAATCTGTGTGAAATTCTTCCAGAAAAGTAGTTTGTAACGGATTTCCAACGGATGGTGGCCGTCACATATTCTTGGTTACAAATTTCGGACAGATAGGAGTTCTGTCTGAAATTCCGTGTGAAATTTTCGATAGAATATTTTCGTCCAAAATTTCATCTGAAATAAACCGTTCGAAATACTGTTTGAAAATCCGTGTGAAATTTTAGACGCCCAAGTTTCTGTGAGAATTTTAGTATGAAATTTCACAAAGAATATGCGTTAGAAAATCCGTCTGATATGTATCCGTGACTGATTCCGTGTGGATATCAGTAGGAAATATCACACGCCTTTTTTTGTCAGAAATTTCGTCTGATGAAAATCCGTTACAAATTGCGTCTGTAAATTCCGCGTGGATAGTTGTGGGAAATGTCACACGGCCAATCCGTTACAGATTGCGTCTGAAATTTTTGTGTGAAATTTTCGACGGATTACCATCTGATACAGTGGGAAATTCCGTGTGAAGGATTACCGTTTGATACAGTGGGAATTTCCAATAGATTACTGTTTGATTTTATGTAATTTGTGACAGATCCATTAGAAATTACGTGCTGACGTATGAAATTTGTGACGGATCCATCGAAAATTCCGTGTGAAATACTTCAATCATTTTTTAAAAAAATACAAATTATTTTAAAAATATATTTTAAAATACATAAAATCAACTACAAAGAAGAAACTCAACACACAAATCCAAAGTAAGAAACTCAACACACAAATCCTCCACCTCCCCCTGCTGATCATCAAACCAACGTACAAAAAATTAAACACAATAAAATAAACTCAAGAAATATCCTCCATATCCTCCATGCCCTACTCATCTCCTATGTCACCGCCCGCAGAAGGATGCTCCTACAATAAAAAAATAATCAAATATAACATTCATTCAAAGATAAAAAAATTGGTGCGAATATTTGATTAGATTGCATAAATTAAAAAATGTCGCCCGCAGAAGGATGCTCCTACAATAAAAAAATAATCGAACATAATCAAATATAACATTCATTTGGATAAAAAAATTAAAAAATTAGTGCAAATATTTGATTAGATTGCATAAATTAAAAAATCAAACATAATCAAAACGATAACTGCATAGATTTTATAAACCCCAACTAATCTAGCTGTGATCAGTATTTTAAATTAATTACAAGAAGAGAATACAATTCTGAGCGTCGAACCGATCCGAAGTGAAATCCCTAAGTTTTGACAAATCACTTTCATCTCTCAAGTTGTGTTGGAACGATTCACACGCTGATCCGACAGATATTTCAAATGTTAGATCCCAGAAGCCAATTTTTTTTATTTTTTAACTAATTATATTTATAAAATACACTTTTGAGCGCCGGGCCCAAATCGAGAATTCGATTTAGATTCTGTCAGTTCTCACAAGTCACTTTCATCTCTCGGGTCATGTTGGAACGATCGACACGCCGATCAAAGTCATATTTTAGATTTTGGACCCCCGAACCCACCTTCATGAAGATTTAAACTAAGTGCATTTGAACAATAGACTTCGGAGCACCGGGCTCAAGCGGGGTATCCGATTTGGATTACGTCAGCTCTCCCAAGTCAATTTTACCTCCCAAGTCATGTTGGAATGATCAGCACGTTGATCAGAGTGATATTTTAGCTTTTGGACCTCCGAGGTCGACTTCTTCAATTTTAAAGTAAGTGGATTTGAAGAATACACTTCTGAGCACCGGGCTCAAGTCGGGTATCCAATTTAGATTCTGCCAGTTCTCACAAGTCACTTTCATCTCCCAGGTCGTGTTGGAACGATTGGCACGTCGATCAGAGTCATATTTTAGATTTTGGACTCCCAAACTCAACTTCTTCAGTTTTAAACTAAGTGCATTTGAACAATGGACTTCGGAGCGCCAGACTCAAGCCGGGTATCCGATTTAGATTCCGTCAGCTCTCCCAAGTCAATTTTACCTCCCAAGTTGTGTTGGAATGATCAGCACACCGATGAGAGTGATATTTTAGATTTTGGACCTCCGAGGTCGACTTCTTCAATTTTAAACTAAGTGGATTTGAAGAATCCACTTGTGAGCGCCGGGCTCAAGCCGGGTATCTGATTTGAATTCCACCAGTTCTCATAAGTCACTTTCATCTCCCAGAGCTCCCATCTTTTTGCTCTGTATGCTCCCGTCTTGGTCATATTAAGGATGTTTGCAAAGGGAAGATGACTTCATCTTCTATGACAAGTACTCGAGAACCTGCCCCTGATCGAATTCTTTCTAAGCCCAAAGCTATTTGGCAGCCAGCTGCAGTTAAAAAAGATGTTTCTGTCAATGCTGATCCTTCTGCGGATCCTCAGCACAGTAGCTCGGGTCAGAAATCGACTTTAGATGATCCTGTTCGATTGGAACTGGTTACTTCAGTTGAGTCTTCTTTGGGGAACCGGAATCAACAGCAATGCTGTATCCAGTTGGGAGACTCTGAAGTGAGAGGAGATGGAGTAGGTGCTCCTAGTGATTCTTTGGAAGGAGCTTCACTTGTTTTGAATCCATTACAACCTTCAACAGGAAATGGTGGACAAGTGGCTATCTTGCCACCTTCGAAGCCGATTGAGATTAATCAGGAAATTGCTTTGACAGCTATGGCCAATCAGGATATAGATGATTTGCCTACTCCTCCTTTGGAGCTCCCTTCAGCCCAAAATGCAGCTCTTGTGGGCGCTATTGCTCTTGTCCCTGAGGTTGAAATTGTGGATTCTTTTCCATCCCTGGCAGAGTAAAAACTCAATGATCCTTCACATATGGCTTCTCAAAATGCTTTAGACATTGTATCTCAAAGACAGCAAATAGCAACTGTTGTAGCTATTGATAATGTGAGGATTTTGATTACCGAGCGACCATCAATCATCACTAGATCCATGACCAGGTCTGGATCAACGGGTAACATTTCTGAAATTCAACATCAATGATGAATTATATCATTTGGAATATTAGAGGCATAGGAAATGATGTCTCTATTGGTCGTGTGAAATTTTTTAGCAAAACCTATTACATTGATTACATTATTTTATTGGAACCTAAAGTTAACATTTGCAAGATGGAGGGCATTTGTAGAAAGCTGGGTATGTCTAAGGCTATTGCCAATGAGGCTAATATGGCGCATATTTGGGTGTTATGGAAGGATCCATTGGATTTTTCAATTGTTTACTGTGACAACCAGCAGATCACTCTCTTACAGACTAATTCTTCTCTTTCTGAATTTCACATTTCTCTTGTGTATACAAAGTGTTCGATCCCTGAGAGAAAGCCTTTATGGGATTCTCTGATTAATGTCCATTCTCAGATTTCTGGACCATGGATAGTGGCAGGTGATTTTAACTGCATTTTGGCTGATGATGAGAAACTAGGTGGCAATCCACCTAATCTGGTTGTTATGTCTGATTTTAAGGAGTGTATATCTGACTGTGCTTTGATTGATGCTAGTTTTAGTGGTTCTAGTTTCACATGGCATAATAATCAGTCTGGATGCAGAGGTATATGGGCTAGATTGGATAGGGTCATGATTGATGATGCTTGGTTGACTTTATATCCAGTCTCTGTAGAGCACTTATCAAGGGAAGCTTCTGACCACGCAGCATTGCTTGTCAAGTTGTCCACTAAGGAAAAAATCAAGAGCAGGTTTTGTTTTCAAAAGATGTGGATTTACCATTCAAAATTCATGGAGGATGTTAAAAAATGTTGGAACACCAGCCCAATTGCTTCTTCTCCCACCACTACTCTTTATATTAAGCTTAAGTATTTAAGGAACATGCGGAGAGTTTGGAACAAGCAGACATTTGGCAATGTCCATTCAAATCTGGTTGAGGCTGAAGATGCAGTAATCAAGGTAGAGTTCTCCTATGATCTTCAACCTATGGCTTCCAATTCAGTTGCTCTGGAGGAGGCAAAAACTGTGCTCTCTGACAGACTAATTCAGCAAGAATGTTTCTGGAGACAAAAATCAAGGGTTCATTGGCTACTTGAGGGGGATAGAAACACAAAGTTTTTTCACGCAACTACCATTTCCAATAGAAGCAAACATGTTATATCTCAGTTAAGGAATTCAGCTAGTGTACTTACTTCGGATATAGAAGAAATGAAGTCTATAACAGTTTCTCATTTTCACCAAGCTTTTACATCACAAGATCATTACATAGAGGACCATTTTCTGGACTGTATACCACAACTGGTGAATCAAATTGATAATGATATATTATGCTTTGTCCCCACTGATTCTGAGGTTCATGATGCAGTTCTTAAGCTATCTATAGATAGTGCCCTGGGACTTGATGGCTTCACAGGTGCATTCTTCCATAAAGCATGGGATTTAGTTGGCAACTTTGTTGTTAGTGCAGTACAAGAAATTTTCACTTCTTGACAAGGCCTTCCCAGAAGTGTTACCTCCACCTTGGTTGCCTTAATACCCAAAAGGCCAAATGTGACTGATATTGCTGATTTTAGGCCTATAAGTCTTTGTAATTATTTCTACAAAATCATCTCCACTATCATTAATACCAGGTTAGCCATCATTCTACCTAAAATTATCTCATTAGAGCAATCTGCTTTTGTGAAAGGGAGACAAATTGTTGAGAACATAGCACTTGCTCAAGAAATGACTTATGATTTGGGCAAGAAAACAAGGGGTTCTAATGTCATGACAAAGCTTGATATGGTGAAGGCTTATGACCGTTTGGAGTGGGATTTCCTATTTGTTGTATTACACAGGTTTGGATTTAGTAGCTAATTCATTTGTCTAGTTGAAAAATTAGTTAACAACTACTTGTTCTCTATTCTTTTAAATGGGGAAGCTGCAAGTTTCTTTAAGTCTTCTAGAGGTGTCCGACAGGGAGATCCAATTGCACCTTCTTTATTCATCATTGCAAAGGAAGCCTTGAGTAGATCCCTGAAGGCAGCATATTACAGTGGTAGGGTGGAGTGGTTTTCAGGTCCTAGAGGTTGCCCAAAAATCTCTCATCTCCTCTTTGCTGATGACACACTGATATTTAGCAAAGGCAATATTCGTTCTGTTAGGAACCTGATGATAGTTCTCAGTGACTATGAAAGGGCGTCGGGACAACAGATCAATGTTGCTAAAAGTGGGTTCTTTCTCCATTCCAAGGGTATTTGTAATGTGGCCAAGAGAATCAAAGATAACACTGGTTATACTCAGCACTCTTTCCCGCATAAATACCTGGGATTTCCATTGGTTCATGGCAGATCCAAGAAGATTCACTTTGTTGGCATTATTAACTCTATTTAAAAAAGGATCACTGGATGGAAAGCAAGTCTTCTTTCTCAGGGAGCTAAGTTGATTTTAATCAAGCATGTGTTAACCTCATTGCCCATTTACACTTTAACTTCTGCTCCTTTGCACAGTGGGACACATCATAAGTTAGAGCAGTCATTGGCCAACTTTTTTTGGGGATCTTCAACTCATGGTCAAAAAAGACATTGGAGATCTTAGCAGTCTATTTGTAAGCCCATCCCCCATGGTGGTCTTGGCATCATGTCTTTAAGACACATGGAAACAGCCCTGAGGGTAAAGATGCTTTGGCAGGCTCTGCATTCTACTTCATTGTGGGCAGAGTTTTCTAGAGGTAAATATATACGGGATGCCCACCTAACTGATGTCCAGTTTAATAATATGGGAGAGCTAGCCAAAAGTAGTTGGAGAAAGGCAAAAGACTTGATTCTGCAACATAAAAGGGTTGTTATTGATGATGGTAGTCACACAAACTTCTAGTTTGAGAAATGGTTAGGAAATTTAACATTGGCTGACTTGGTCCCGACCCACTGCCTTCCGAACCCAATGGCAACAGTCCAGAGGGTTGGAAGTCGACTACAGATGGCAGATAGAACCACCCAGGTTCTGGACAGGCGCAGGAGTCGACACAGAAGGCCTAGAGAGTCGACTTCAGTTTTAGATAGTAACCAGGTTGGTTTGGCCAGTTGCTAAGAGTCGACTCTCAAGCCCTGTGAGTCGACCATCATCGGAGGATCTTGTTGAAAACCCAAATTCAGACCCAGTTGGCTCAAGACCCGATACCCAAGCCATGAATCCATTATGGCACGTACATAGAGGGTCCAGATGTGCCAAGAACATGGGCTTTTAACAGATTCTAATTTGTCACATGGAGAAGACCTAGTCTTCAATCTCCTTGCTGAAAAATAAGAGATTCTCTAGAAGTTGGTTCAACCTATCCGCAGACATTTTTGGAATGCTTCAAAAAATTGAATAAACATGGCGGGAAGCCAAAAAGAAAAAGAGAGAAGTAGGGAGCAATGAAGCAAGAGGGAGCGTGGTTGCTAGAAAGAAAAAGCTCCGTATCTAGTGAAAAGAAGAAGAGAGAAAGGGCCTATGCAATCCAGTTCAAGGAGAAGAAGAAGAGGAAGAAAACAAGAGGAGCAAGAAAAAAAAGGGCCAAGCAATAGAGAAGAAGGCACGTGCGATCAAGAAGAAGGCATGCAGCCCACAAGAAGAAGAGGAGAGACAAACCAGAGAAAAAGGCCGCCTTGATGAACAAAGAGAAGGAACGGCCAAAAGATCGAATCATTCAAATGTAACTTCATCCTGCTCGTGCGAAGTGAAGGCAAAGAATCCAAGCCCTTTGTTGATCAGAACTGAAGATTCAAAGCGCAGCAGAAGTTCTCCATCAGATCGAAGCATTCAAACTATTGGGGGATGATTTCTATTTGATCTGCATTTCATTTAAATATTTTTTCTATTTCTTTCATTGTTCGTGACTACATTTGGATTGATACCTACTTTTGTAGTGGGGTGTTCAGATTGAGCACTGGGTGCTCAGATCTGGGTCAAGCTGTGAGTCAACGTAGCAAGCTGTGAGTCAGCATTCTTCAAGGTGTGTGTCAGTAGTCAAATGTCACTTGGTTGAGTGAGTGGTGGACGTAGGTCTCGGGATAGAGACTGAACCACCTTAAAATTCGGTGTCTCCTTGTGATTATTGGATTGACATTGACAGTAGATGTATGCTTAGGGATGTCTATCTATTTAGCGCATTTACCATATATACAATTAGGTGTTTGATTTAATTTTCGCATAAATCGTGATTGATTTTGGGGCCGATCTATTCACCCCCCCTCTAGATCGCCATTCTACATCCAACACGTGGTATCAGAGCTAGGCTCTCCAATATGTGGTCTAACAACCAAGGGAGAGTTGGTGGATTGTCGTCTAGAGGTCTAATAGCTGAGGGGCACTCAGTGAGCAGACTGCCATATTTTGATGGCACTAACTACCCGTATTAGAAAAATCGGATGCAGGTCTTTCTCAGATCGCAGGACCATGAAATCTGGAGAGATATAAGCCAAGGGCAATATCAGCTTCCTGAAGATGAAGACACCTGGACATGAGAGCAGATAAAGAAGTCAAATATAAACTAGGGAGCAATGAATATTACGCAGTGCTCGCTTCACCCGACAGAATTTTCACGGGTTTCCTCATGTGCCACTACCAAGGAAATGTGGAACCGGTTAGAGGTCATATATGAAGGCACCTCTGAGGTAAGAGAAACTAAAGCTGATCTACTTATTTTTGATTATGAAATGTTAAAAAAGGAACTGCATGAATCCATCTCTGAAATGTATGCTAGACTAATGCAGTCGACTAATAGTTTAAAAGGTCTAGGAAAGAATTACACTGATAAGGAACTTGTTAGAAAAATCCTTAGATCTTTAACTCCTATTTGGCATACCAAAGCAACAGTAATTGAAGATTCACAAAATTTATCTACTATGTCAGTTGATGAATTGATAGGTTCATTAATGACTTATGAGCTTAATTTGAAGAGAAAAGAGGATGAAACATCAAAGAAGAAGCCGTTAGCACTCAAGGCTAATAAGCTCAACAAGGAGTCCTCAGATGATAGTGAGTCATCCAGCATTGAGGAGGACTCAGGTGAATTTGCTGCGCTGACCAAAAAATTCAGAAAGTTCTTGAAGAAGGAAGGTAAGGGCCTTAGAAAGAGAAGGGCGCATGTAATAAAAAGTTTGAAGTTTAAATCTGAAAATGAGAAAAATTCTGATTAAAATATTTGCTACAATTGCAAGAAGCTAGGGCATGTCAAACCGGAATGCCCAGAAGCTGTAAAGAAGGCCAACTCCAAGTGGAAAAGAAAGAATCCCAAGGCCATGGTGAGTACTTGGAGCGACGAGGAAGAAGATGAAAGAGAGGACACCTCTACTGAAGAAAATTAGGATAGGATTTGTCTGATGGCAAGAGGTGAAGAATATGAACATGAAGAGGTATCTTCTCCATTTAATCATTTCACCACTAGTGATTGGGAAGATGCATATCTAGAACTGCTTAATAAATATGATGAGTACCGTAAGGAAACAAAGTCATTAAAGAAGAAGATAAACTCTCTCATGCATGATAATACATTGAGTGAAAAGAATGCCTGTCTAGAAAGTGAAATATCAAACTTGAAGAAAAGTGTGTGTGATCTAGAGAATGTCAAATCAGAATTAAAAGAATTAGAAAATAAAAATGAAAACTTGATAGATGAAATTGATAATCTAAAAATGAAGATGCAAGAAGGCAAATCAAAGGAACTAAAGGAAGAGAATGAGAGTTTAAAAAACTTAGTTGATGATCTCAAACTGAAGATGTAGGAGTATGAAAAGAAAACCAAACTTGCTACTGAAAAATGTGATGCAATTAAGGGAGTTAACAACCAATTGCAAATAGAAATTGGAAAAATCCAAGAAAAGTTTAAGGATAAACAAAACTCTCTTGAAAGGCTCGTGAAAGGAAAAGACCACCTGGATATTGTGCTAGGAACAAAAGGAAATTGTCGCAAGGAAGGAATAGGGTACAACTCAGCCTGATACCTGGATCTTGGGTCGTTATAGTTGGTATCAGAGCTATGGTTGTGGAAGTACATGGAATTCGAGATATTGCAGTGATTAGAGTCCGTAAGGTCTAGTACAGTCGACAGCTGACATAGGGTTTCGTGCTTATTTTTTACTTCATTTCTCACGTAAAAGCCTGTGGGCACTGAGTTGGCACTGTGAAGGCAGTTGTCATTTTCTTCAGAGTGCCAACGTGGGGTTTGAGGATCAAGGTTGAGAGCTTTCTCCCTCATTCATGGTGGCCTCGGTGGTGCTGCATTGGGCAGAGGTTGCCGGCAGGTGCATTGCTGCGGTGCTGCGTTCGAGGAATTACAGCAAGGTCAGGTGGCTGGTGAGGATTTTGCGTGGTTAAGTGGCCGTGAGTGTGCTCTGTGGGAGCTGTCATCGGGTTGGCCACCCTAGCTTGAGGTTTATCTAGCCCCTAAGGCATTGGGATTGTGGTTCAAGGTGGTAGAGCAGGCGCTCTGGTCGAGATGTGGTCAGATGAGCGGCGGATCTTCTTGGATTGGGCTGTGGTCGCCCTGGATTTGGTTCAAGATTGTATGGCAGTGGCGAGCTTGGAAATCGAGGATGAGCATTGGCGGGTGTCGATTATGGTTTGTGTTGTGGCTCTTGGCGAGGTGGTTCACGCGGTGGCAGCTCAAGAATGGATCGGTGTTAGTTCGGACGGGTTCGAGGGAATGATGTCCGGTGGCTAGAGATGTTGCGGGCTTCGAGTTTGGTGTTTGGTGGATTTCCATCGCTCCTTGGTAAGCATTTGGTGTGTTATTGGTTTCGAGATCAGAGGCGGGCGTAAGAGAGGAGCGTGTGGCAGGGCCTAGTCTAACCGCTGTGGCAGAGTGTGGCTGTGCGCGAGAAGTGTTGCCCATCCCGTGATGTGTAAGGGTGTGTTGGCGCTGCTCTGGAAGGATGCGTGCCAGTTGGGCGGTGTTTGTGAGAATTTGTGGTTGGTGTTATGTTTCCGAGGTGTTGAGGATCGGAGCCTGCGGAGTTGCGGAGGATTGTCAGGATGGAGGATCTTGAGTTGTCATTGTGATGGCTGTGCACGTGGATCTGAGTGCGCAGCGGAGGATCGTAGTGTTGGATGTTACGGGCAGATTTTTGAGGATGTGTAGAGCATCGGAGGATTGATTCCTCGGTGTGAGATTGTCTTGGTTGTGTGAGACGTGTTGTTGCCGTGCCGTTGCTTGAGGCATTGTGATCTGTGGCACTGGCTGGGTTGAGAATTGGGAAAACGTGTTGGCGAGGTTGCCGCATGAGTACCCTATTTCTGTGTTGGAAGCTGTGTCCTTGGGTGAGATCGTGTTTTTAGAGAAGTGATCTCTGACAAGATTGTGGGTCCCGGTTGGTTGCCGTGAGCGGCTGGTAAGGTTGACCGAGTGATCGACCATGGTAACAAGTTTATTGTCTGGGGACCCGTGTGCATTGGTCGTGACATTATCGACTTGCTTGATGTCGTAGCAAGCGACAATTGTTGATTTTTAAGAAGTGTGTTGTGAGTCGTGAGAGGTTGTGTCCTGAGGCTCTGTGGTGAGAGTGGAATCGAGATTGGCAGACGTCCTTTTGGATCATTTTCGAGGCGAAGGGTTTGATGAGACAGGACGAAAGACGATGCCTGTGTGCGGAGGTCTCTGGTGAGACGTTGGCATTGGGTGTGATGATCCCTGGTCTGCGCCCAGCAGGGGAGGATTTCTCGGTGTGTTGCATCGAGTGACGTGCGTACCGAGGTGGGATCCTATCATGTGGTTTCACCGTGCTCCCCTGAGAGGGTAGAGTTGGGGTGAAGTTCGAGATCGGTTGCGGTGTCAGAGCGAGCTTTGGATCGGATGTGGTGTTGGTCTGTGGAAGGGTCAGCGGATGGCCTGTCGTGATTTGGAGCGCGCCGGTTGAGCCGGTGGAGGTTTCCCATTGATGCGTGTCTGGTGACCAGTGGATGGTCTTTCACAGACAGAAGATGCTGATTGTTGGGGCTCGAGAATGACGAAAGTCGTGTGCTAGTGAGGCCTTGGGTGGCCGATTATGAGGTGTGTTTTTTCCAGATTGGATCGGGGGTGTGTTAGAAGTTGTCCTCTGGCAGAGTTGGTACGGTACTGTTGTCAGCATCCGGCTTGCAGGATGTGAGCTGGTGGAAGCTCAGCGTTGGCTGCCCCTGGTGCAGGGTGAGAGTCTGGTCAGCGGGTTGTGAAGCTGGCATTTGGTTGGTTCGCCGAGCATGGGCGTTGACTAGTGTTGGTTTTCGTGGCGAGGAGTGTGTTTTCTCCGTGAGCGTGGTGGTGCCTGTGTTGTTGTGGTTGGTTTTCGTGCTGGCTGAGGTGACGCCAGACTTGTGCCTTCTGGCATGTGCCTATTCTGCTACTCGATGTGTTTTGGGTTATGAGCGAGACATTATCCGTGATCATTGTCTGGCCGCATCTCTCAGGATCGTGGTTTTTACGAATATCGAGGTTCGGTTGGGGCCATGACGGCGTTGTCAGCTGGTTCCGACGTTCTCCCCTTGTCACTTGGTGCTTGTCCTGAATTTTGAGGACGAAATTCATTTAAAGGGGGAGGGTTGTGATGCCCCGGATCCTTATTGGGTCTTATCGGATTCCTTTTAGGTGTTTCAGATCCTTATTTTCGGATCCCAGATCTATTTTCTCAGAGTGTCTGACTCCATTATGTCTGAAATTATGTTCCGGACATCTTTCGTGTTCGGATCGACGCGATCCAGAGTTGTTTCAGAGACCCGGAGGCATTCTGCGGCCTTTTTCGCGTGTTTTTCCATTTTTCAGCTCAGGTTTCGGCAAATCCTGCGGGTGAACCAGGTCGCTCACCCAGGCGTGAGTGGTACCGTTGCGATCGGTGCATTCCGAGGATCGCAAAAACGTAGTTTTCTATTTTTCGATATTTTTCTGAAAAATCAGATTTTTCTTTCTATTTAAACCCTCTCTCTCCCCTCTCATTTCTCACCCTCCCTTCTCTCTCTCTTGTTTCTCTCCCGTCTCTCGACCTCTGACCTATGGTGCACATTGAGATAATAGACCGCAAAGCAGGGTGCGCGGAGCTATGACTACAGGGTTGGTCAGACCCTAAGGCCAACATTTACATCAACTCCCTCTGACAATCTAAACTCCAAATAAGGTCCTTCACATTTTTTACAAAGCAGAAGGACTGGAAAGTGGTGTGAAACGAGTTAAGGGGTACTACTAGGAGTGCTGGTTCCATGGGTGGGTAGCAAGGAATCGAGACATCCAGAAGGGGACCCTTCCTTAACCAGCTAGCAAAAGACTCTCCCATGACAAGTCCACCCTCAGGAGGCAAGAATGGCTCTAGATGAGGGTCGAAGGGTGAAGCATCTCCCTCGGAGGGGAAAAGAGAATCCTCTGTGAAGTGGGGAAAGCTAGGGTTCTCCATCGAGGGTATTGGGCCGAGAGTGTCAGCCTTGACCTCTGAATATTCTGGCACGACATCATCCTGACTCGGAGGTGGGCTAAGGGAAGTCGGTGACCCAATAGGAGTGCGCATCCTTTCTAGTCTCTGCGCATCCTTTCTAGTCTCTCCCTAAAGGTTTGCAGGAGTTCGATAAGGGTGGGTTCCCTCAGGATAGAGACACTCGGGGAGACCTTCTCATAGTCATGAGGCTTAGTCTTGGACCTAGACTCATGCACAAGCGGAGCCTTTCACCTCTAACTTTGATCTTCTCAGTTGGAGGTAACAGGGTGGGGGAGGTAGGTCCTTCTAAGCTCATTTTTCATGTCGTGCCAAGTCTCGATGGGCCTTTACCGCCTAATGTCTCTCAAGCTCTTAATGCATCTCCACTTATCATTGGCTTTGTACAAAAGTCTCTCCTTGGCAAAAGAGACTTGCATGGCCTCAGACATGGGGTAACACCCAAAATACCTATCCATGGTGGTTTCCCAAGTTAGGTAGTCACTCGGGACCTTAGAACCGTCAAAGGTAGGGGCTTCGGGCCTAAGGAACGAGAGGGGATGGTTCCCAAGCCCATGGGTGTATCTCTCCTCCCTACTAGGCAAACAATCATATCGCTTGGGAGACCGAAAGTCCATGGGAAGACTCGGAGGAGAAACCTACATAATGGACATGCAGGAAAACTAGGCACAACTCAGCTGGCAATGCAAAAGGTGGAATGTAGACTTAAATGCACCCTAGACAAACCTAAGGCTCTGATACCAATTTGATGCGGGACGCTATGCGAACTAGGACATATGGGAAGACGTGACTAAATGGACAACTAAACCAGCAACGACACAATAGATCAAGTAACGTTAGCTCGACACCTAAGACTCCCAAGAGAGGGATCATGCCTAAAACAAGCAACACAAGCTCGCAAACGTCTCCCAAGAGTGGGAAGCATGTCGATCCGTACGGTTGAAGAATCGGCAGAGTCTAAGGTAGGCAACTTCACACTCATGCTCAGATCAAAGCACAAGATCGTCACACTTTCTCACCGTGATAGTGATATAAATATGATGAGCTAAGGACCTAAATCACACACACTAGCAGCGGCTCAAGAGAGTATTCGAGACGAGCAAGCTAAACCAAGGAAGGAAGTGTACGCGTACCTCCACGCTCGGGGCGTGGGGAAGATGTCTGGCCAAATCACATGATCCCCAGTACAAAAGCTAAATAAGTACAATCCAAACATGGCCCACTCCTCGCAGGGAGGTAAAAGACTACACAGTGAATCTAGGGATGTGAGAAGTGGGGTGACGGGCTGCAAGTGGACGAAGTACAGCAACTCCAACGTGTTGCGAACAAGTATGGTCTGGACTGCAACACTGGTCGACCGGGGTCCAGCTGCAAGAATGATATGTCACGGAGGCCAAGGAAGGTGCAAACATCCCTGATGGCACGCTGTAGTGGATGACGATCCTCCTAGAAGGTGACAAAAGTCGACAGCGCCAGCTAGAACCTCTGGTGTAGTCACGAGCGGCAGGCAGACTGCAGGCTGACCTGTGCAGGCGTAGGCAACTAGCAGGCAGGGAGGCCTGGAATGCGGCCTTCTAGTCATCCTATGATCATAAAACTTGGCGTGGACGCAAGCGGGGATGTCCCTGAGACGCCAGTGGAATGTGGGTCACAGCAGACGACCGTGGTAGCCGGGGCGGCTCCAAAAGCAAGCACCTGTGTAATCTAGCATGTCTGCAGGTGGCAGGACCGACAGGGAAAGAACAATGTAGCAACGGGGCTTCTAGGTGGATTCTAGGGCTATGTTTTCTCTAGAGGATGGGGGATGACGTGGAGAGATAGAGGGTTAGCGGCGGGGTTGCACATAGTAGAGGTTTTGGGTGAGGAGAGCAGTGCACGGTGAGACTCAGTTCTGCAAGGCTGTGCAGATAGACTAGGTAGCAGAGATGGTGGATGAGATGAGGTGGGGAAAACGGGGTCAGAACGGCATGAAATTTCTATGGTGGATGGGTTATGATGTGGGGAAGGGGCGTACCAAATTTTAGGGTGTTTGGAGAAGGTTTGGGGGGCGAGGAGGCCTCGGTGGATGGGTTCTGTCCCTGCAGGCCTGCACTGGTGTAGTCTGCGTGAGAAAATAGGCTCTAAAGGGAACTTCGGCCATAGATGGAATTTGGAGGTGAAATTTTATCTGGGATGAGGAGAGATGTGGGGGAAGACACAATAAAAATTTCAGTTTGAACTGAGATGGGTAATGGGGTGGACTAACCTATATGCCATGTTTCTATCCTGCAGGCAGACACACAAGACACACCTGGGATAGTAGGGCTAAGAAGCCTTCACGCTGCAGCACGACCACAATGGGGAACTCCGGGCTCTGCTTGATGTCGAGGAGGTCACCTCCCAGTAGCACGAGTAGTAAGAACTCCAGGGAAGAGGTCTTGGGCATCACACCCAAGAAGAAGAATAAGAAGAAGAGATGTGGTGGGAGCCACACCCACAAGAGAGAGAGCAAGAGGGAGGGTGCAGCCTTCTCTTTCACAAATTTTATTCATCAATCCTCTCCAAAAAGAGTACAATAGTATATAAAGGGGGAGGAGAAAATTCCTAGGTTTTCGCCGAGGCTGGCCCCCTTTAACTTTTTCCAGTACGCCCCTGCAGGTTTTCACACCGAGGGGTTGCCCATTTTTGCTCAGACGCCTTTGCAGGTTTTCGCCGAGGCTGACCCCCTTTAACTTTTTCCAGTACGCCCCTGCCAATTTTCACACCGAGGGGTTGCCCATTTTTGCCCGAGACGCCCTTGCGGGTTTGTGGCCTTTTTGCCCTTAGGCAACCCTTGAAGGGTGACTAAGTCTGTCGGGATATCAATATTTTTAACCCCATTTTTTTTAACCTGAACCTTCACTGAGGTGAGGTATGTCCTGAGAGAACTACTACGAGAGCTCTTGCGGTGACGTATGGTAGAGCTTCATGTGCTTGCCATTGAGAGGAGAGAAAAGATTGTTTACCTTATGTTCGACGACCATATAGGCCCCTCCTTCATAGACTTTCTAGATGACGTAAAGTCCACGCCAATTAGGCTGGAGTTTGCCGCTAAGTCCCCTTGCCAAGACCTCCTTTTCTTTGACCATGACGAGGTCACCTTTCTTGAATATCCTTTGCTTGACCAGCTTATCGTAAGCACGTGTCATACAGGCCCAATACACTTGAAAGTGTTTATAAGCTCTAAGTCTTTAACATTCAACGTTGGACAGTTCCTCGAGCCTTCTTTCTATTTTAGATTGGTCCTGACCTAGCAATCCCACGTGAACAGTAACACGATAGGATACCAGCTCGATTTCCATGGGGACTACCACTTCAACCCCGTAGACCAAGGAGAATGAGGAACAACCCGTGGGGGTTTTATAGATAGTTCGATAGGCCCATATGGCTTCATGGACCTTTTCACCCCAATCTCGTTTACGGCCACCCACTATCTTGGACAGCAGTTTACAGAGGGTTTTGTTGAAAGCCTCGGCCAACCCGTTGACTTGGGGATTGTAGACGAACGACGTCCTCCAGTCAATATGAAATTTGAACGTCAAAGCATACACGGTCTTGTTCCTGAATGGTGTGCCATTGTCTAAGATGATGCGACTGGGGGTGCCGAATCTATATATAAGGTAGCATCTCACGAGCCGGGCAACTATTTCGCCCGTAATTCGCAGCGGGATAGCCTCTGCCCATCTGGAGAAGTAATCAATGGCGGCTAATACGAACTTGTGACCTTGAGATGATGGCGGGAATGGTCCCACAATGTCCATGCCCCACTCCGCAAACAGTCAAGTAGGTGCAGTTGGGTGGAGCGGATTAGGCGGCCTCCGAGACATTTGCCCAAATGCTTGGCATTGGTGGCATATACGAGCATACTGGTTACAATCTTCGTACATAGTGGGTCAGTAAAATCCCCTGAGCTTAATGCTATTTTTCATCTTGGCTCTTGCTTGATGAGCCCCACGCAATCCAGAATGGACCTCGTGCATCACAGTCTTTGCTTCCTTGAATGGAAGCCACCATAGGAGGACCGATTGATTTTTTCCATGGACGAGTCTGAAAAGCAAGCCGTCAATTACCGAGTAAGATGTTGCCCTGCGTTGCAGTTGCAGCCTCTGAGCCCGGTCGGGGGGAAGCTAGCCATTCTTTATCTTTATAATCGGCTCGCGCCAGTCTTCTTCTTCGGGAGCATTCTCCTCTTGAATGTTGTTGACCTCGTAAACAGTGAGGCCGGACTCTTCATCGAGCACACTTGGCATGAGCCTTCGGTGTTTGACAGTTATGTTCAACTCTCCCTCAGGCGGGAGTTTTAAGGCTGCTGCCAACTTTGCCAAAGCGTCAGCCTGGGAGTTGCTGCCCCTTGGGACATGGCCTATTTCAAATAGGTAGAATTTTTTCTTGAGTATCATGACAACTGCATGGTAGGGAATAAGCTCCTTTTTCCGGACGTCATAGACGCCCAATACTTGTCGGATGATGAGCTGAGAATCCCCATAGACTTTGATGCACTTGATATCCATCTCGAGCGCCAACTGAAGCCCAATAATTAGCACTTCATATTTTGCCTCATTATTAGTCAGGGACTTCACGAGAGCGCAAGAGTTGTGAAGAATATCGCCTTGCGGAGATACGAAAACGATCCCCACGCCTGAAATGAATTTTGTTAAGGCCACCTGCCCTTCTAATTGTTCGGGAGGCACCATCAAAGTACAACTCCTAATATGGGAGGTCGAGAGTGAGGACGCCCGATTCCATCTGTGGTGGGACGTTTTCAGAGTGCTCCCCAGTTTCTTGAGAAGGTACCAGCACCTCTTCATCAGGCAGCTCGAAGTTGAGTGACGAATCTTCTGGCACGGGGTGAGCTGCTAAGAACTCCGCCATTCCTTGTCCCTTGATCGCCTTGCATGGGATGAAAGTGATGTCAAACTCTATGAGGATAAGCGCCCACTTGTCGAGCCTACCAGAAAGGACGAACTGGCTAAGTAGAAATTTGAGTGGGTCACATTTGGAGATGAGCTCCACCCGTAGTGCCTTAGCTTCTTGACGGCAAACACCAGAGCTAGGCACACCTTTTCCATGGACGCGTATCGATGTTCAGGCCCGATCAACTTCCGGCTGAGGTAATACAGCGGTTGCTCCTTGCCCTCTTCATTGACCTGGGCTAGAAGCGCCCCCAAAGAGGCGTCCATGGCAGCAATGTAGAGAATAAGGGGCTTCTCTCTGATAGGGGCTTCTAGGACAGAAGGAGTTAGTAGATACTCCTTGATTTGTTCGAAGGTCTTTTGGCAGTCTTCGTCCCATATGAAAGATGCTCCTTTCTTCATCAATTTGTCGAAAGATAGGCATCTTCCCGAAAGGTTAGAAATAAACTACCTAATATAGGTGAGTCTTCCTTGAAGAGATCTGAGCTCTGTCAAGTTCTTAGGCGGAGGCAGTGCTCTGATGGCCTTGATTTTATAAGAGTCGATCTCTATGCCTCGATATCTGACGATGAAGCCAAGGAATTTGCCGTTGGAGATGCCGAAGGCGCATTTCATTGGATTCATCTTGAGTTAGTACTGTCGAAGCCTTTCGAAGACTCGACGCATATCAGCCAAGTAAATAAAATATGAAAATTACATGACTCGACTCAGAAAAATATGACGGACACAATGGACCCATGTCGAAGAGCAATCGGAGCTGTGGAAAATTATGAAGGGCGAGAGATGCCCCCATCAGATGGACTGCCACCTGGGGGTTGCGGCCAGATCATGACCATTTTCTGGCGTTAGCGGCCAGGTGCTGGCCGCTATTTTGTCGTCTGGGTCCCCGTAGAGTAGCGGCCATGCGACTGACCGCCACTTGGTGGCGGCGGTCAGGCCAAGGACCGCCACTTAGGTTGCTGTCTGGGAGATGGCTACTTCATGGCGAGTTGCTATCCAGAGTGGATCGCTAGTCGAGGGTTGCGGTCCCGAGGTAGACCGCCACCTGGAAGTGACGATCTGGGGGATGACCGCCACTTGGGTTCTGTGATTTCTATGTTCCAGTCATGTCGTTTCAGATTTTGGTCAACCCGTGACCCAGTGGTCGACCCTAGGTCTCGTGAATGTCCCGGACACCGTGGGCTCTATGTTTTCGAGGTGTTGAGGTACCTCGATTAGCGTGCCCGTAGGTCCTGGGGGTCTGGGTGACCCCATGTGTTCCGGGCTTTCATGCTTTCACTAGATCAAGTCTCTATGAGTCGGCATGAGTACGGAGGGCTATTCCAACACGTCATTGGCTTTTCGATAAGTGTTTTCTATGTGGGCCATGTGGATGGCCTTGGACTGTGAGTCCAGTCACCCAGCCTGGGGCTGGAGGTTTCCCATGTGTCCCTTGGATGAGGGATTAACTCGGTGGCTTGTGAGTTGCCTTGGGAATCATGTCACCATGATTTCAGGCCTAGGGATTAGACTAGATTGACGGTGCCGTGCCATCATGTGTAGCTGATGGGGACATCGAGGCTCGACACGCGATGATGAAGGACCTGGCACGGCACCAGCAAATCATCTAGCACATTTTTGCTTTTCATTGTCTTTTATTAGTGTTAGTTGAGTCTAGATGAGTTAAATAGAGTCATGTAAGCCTTAATGGCCCAGGTAAATAAGGCCCAAAGGGCCATTGTTGAGATCTAGCTCGGTTAATGGTCATAGGTAGCTTATGTTCACCACCTCAGATAGCGGGGTAATTGTTTGAACTTCAAGGGCAATTGTGGTCTTTTGGTACCCATGGCTCTCCCTATAAATAGGGGTCCAAGGGCTTTATTTTGAGCTAATGAACATTTGAAGAAAAAAACTAATTTTGAGAAATCTTGAGTCCCTCTCTCCCCCCCTCTCTCTAATTTGTGCCCTCTCTCTCTCTAGAGATTGGATCCCCCCACTCTCTCCCCCTTGCTTGGCCGCGGCCCACCCCCACCTTCCCTCTCTCCCCTCTTGCCACATCAGCAAGAGAATCCCCCTCCCCCCCAATCCTTCCTAAATCCTCTCCCCCAAATCCCTCCTTCCAATATTACCTTTCCTAATCTAGTTTCCCTCCTCCATTCAAATTCAAACACTTCCCAAAATCTCTCCCTCCCCCTCCTTTAACTCAGATCCCTTCCCCAACCCGTTGCCACCTCAGCCCCCAATCTAGGAAGAGAATCCTAGATTCCCTCCCACTTCCCATAGGAGCAGCCACCACCCATCACCTCTCTCTCTCAAACCCATCGCACCCCACCCAACCCTAACCCGAACCACCCCTCCCTAGCACCGCACGCCATAGCCTCCACCAGCCCCCTCCCCCTCTACTTTCCACACACCCCTCCTCTCGCAGGCTCATCCACGGTGACTGCGGGAACCCACGGCATCACCCCCGTCCTCGGCTTGGTGTACTTTCCATCCTGCTGCTTGCGGATTCGAGTCTTGATCTGAGGCCCACATTGCAGAAACTACCATGACTTTCACGTCGAGAATCAGCACAAACACTCTTATGTGGGTTTGCTCTACTCCAAGTCTGCTTCGATCCAGAGGCAGTCTTGCCTCGTTCCGATCTCGGCACAGGTAGACGCATCCGTTCTTGTACGACTGCACCAGACCCATGCCTGCACCTGAGGTCCAGCTTGCAGAGGCTGCACCGACTTCCACAGTGTGATTCAGCCTAAACCCCATTCTATGTGTTTGTTCATCTCCGAGTCTTCTTCGCTCCCGAAGTGGTCCCGCACCATTTCTGCTTCGGCACTATTCGTGGCACCCATTCTCGTACAACTGCGCGGAGTCCATGTGATCCAGTTCGCTCAGGATCTGCAGCAGGCTTGCAGAGCGCCCCATGCCTTCCTTGTCAATCTTCAGGCCGAGTTGTTCCTCGGAGGCATACTTCTCAACATCCTGAAACCAACCCAAGTGGTTTCGTCACGATCCGACCTCTGTGGTGGGCATACCACCCTGGACATCATGCCCCTGCCTGCCTGCTCGCCCAGGAAACTGAGGATCACCACAGAGGTGACCACGACCAGCCCCGTGCTCCGATGATTGTCAAATTCTTATGGAACATAGATCTCCTTGTCTGCCATCCAACCACGCTGGTCTCGCTTCATTCGGAGTTCACAGTGAGAGTTCTCCCTCTGGCACGGCGGCTGCACCAATCTGTCCTGCAAGACAGAATCATGCAGGTTGGCTCGACTGCTCCGCCCCGTCCACCAGCGACCTCGAGTTCTCACCGGACTTTGCAGAGCACTGCTACCCTCCTCCAGCAATGTTTCGGCGTAAGCGGCACCGCGTATGGAGTCCCGTGCGTGGCGCACTAGCTCGAGCTTTTCAGTTTTGTCACGCCGGACAGCGCGGGGTGATTTGCTTGAGACTTCCCACCCCCGTGTTCCCCCCTCCTGCATGAGGGTAGTGTTGTACTGTGTGCCCATCCCCGAGTTCCCCTTGCCTACGTGGAGGTTATTTTGTTTGCTTATACTAGCACGGTCGAACAGAAGCTCCACTGACGCAGCGCATTTGTCGGGTGCACACGCTCCCCGGCTCGCCCTCATCTCCGATCGGTGCCAGTCTCTTCAGACTCGGCAAGGTATAGATCTGACCCTTGCTCCTTGGCATTACTTTTCTAGTATCTTTTCACGCTCAGTGCGATATGAGCAATGCACTGACCCAATGCAAAGGTGCCTAGATACGATATGCACCGATGCAAGACTTAATCAGTGTGTAACTCCACAGAAATCAATATGCAACTTCACAAGTTGCACCGATGCACCTTACCATGAAGAACCACTGCACTGACCTACCATAGATGCGATGCATAGACACAAGCTAAGCAATGCACTAGGAGAAGATATGCACCGATGCACCAAACACAGATGAAGTGCCTAGACTTAGAGACACAAGCTAAGCAATGCACTGACCTAACACTTGCCAAGGCTGCGTGCAACAGATGGAAATGCACAGACCTGAACGCTCATGAACGGTGATATGCACCGAGGTTGTTGAGCAGCTGGACTGACGAAAATGCACGAGCCTTAGACATAGCCTGAGTGCACTGACATAACAAATTGTGTGCATGCATAGACATTCATTTCCATGAAATGCAATAAGGACATGCTCAGACCTATCCTCCCAAAACATGATTGCACAGACCTAAACCACCAGCAAAATGCACATGAGCTACGACACGATGTATTCAGAATGCGTATGCAACATGCCCATTCAATAAAGCATATGAAATGCAAATCAAGCACTCAATCATAAACCAATCATGCATTCATATGTGGTGACTCATTATGTTGCTATCATCAAACATTACAATATCATCAAAGCACAAGGGGCATTACAACGAGGTGCCTTCTTTCGACCTCATTAAGCACCTTGTTGGTGTAGTATACCTGCCTCTCCACTTCTGCATCATCTCGGACCAGGACTGAGCTCACTATTGAAGGAGTTGATGAGAGGTAAAGGTACAGTGTTTTGCCCGGGATTGGTTTCGACACCACCAGGGGCGAAGCCAAAAACTCCTTCAACTCTGTAAAAGCCTTTTGACATTCCTCATCCCAAGCGAATGTAGCATATGCCAATTTGGGCCCCCTCAACAATTTTAAGAAGGGTAGGCATCGTTTGACTGCTCGGGACCGAAAACAGTTGAGCACAGCAATACTACCCCCTGTCAGGCGCTGGACATCTTTGACGCACGCGGGCGGCTGCATGTTCTGGATGGCCTGAACCTTGTCGGGGTGGGCCTTGATCCCGCATTGAGTCACCGGAAAACCTAGGAATTTCTCGGATCGAACTCCAAAGGTGCATTTTGCTGGGTTGAGCTTCATGTTGCACCTTAGGAGGGTGTCGAAGGTCTCAGCAAGGTGGGTGCAGTGGTCCTTGGCCTTAGGTCTCTTGACGAGCGTGTCATCGATCTAGGCCTCCACGTTCCAACCGATTTGTCCTTCGAAGATGTGGTTGATCAGCCTCTGGTATATTGCCCTTGCGTTCTTCAACCCGAAAGGCATTCGGGTGTAGCAGTATACGCTGAAGTCGGTGATGAAGGCTGTCTTCTCGATGTCTTCAGGATGCATTTAGATCTGATGTTAGCTAGAGTAAGCATCCAAAAAATTGAGAAGTTCGTTACCAGGAGTCGAGTCGACTAGTTGGTCGATGCTCGGCAATGGGTAATAGTCTTTCGGAGTGGCCTTCTTGAGCTCGGTGAAGTCCACGCACATCTGCCATTTGCCAGAAGCTTTTGGTACCAAGATGACGTTAGTGAGTCATGTCGAGTAAAGGACCAGTCAGAATAGGCCGATTTTCTCCATTAATAATCTACTCTTTGATGATCGTTTGCTTCTCTGGGGCATGCTTTGTTCTACATTGTTGGATGGGCTTCATCGATGGGTCAAGGTTGAGCTTGTGCACCACCATCTCCCTAGGGATCCCAGGAAGATGCTCATCAGACCATGTGAAGACTTGGATGTACTCTGAAAGAAAATCTTTATATTGTTCTCGTACATTAGGTGGTAAATCAGCTCCGACTTTGATTTCGAGAGTTGGGTCGCCTTTGAGGAAGATGGACAGCGATTCGCCACCAGGCCCTGATGCTGTTGGTTCCTCCTCGGCTCCCCCGACCTCTGTCTTTTTCCCTTCTGGCTTTATGGCATCGACCGAGATTACATAGCCCCTTCTAGCTATTACTTGGTTAGCTCGGACTTCCATGATGCCATATTTAGTGGGAAACTGTAGTTTTTGGTGATAGGTGGAGGGCACGGCCTTCATTTAGCTGAGGATACCTCGGCCAAAGATTGCATTATAGGCCAACATCCCCTTAATCACTATGAAGTTAACCATAATCATGACGGTCTTAGGAGGGGTACTGAGAGTGACCTCTAGGCTTAGGGCTCCCTTGGGATAGGTTGCCTAGAAGTTGAACCCGTAGAGGGGGGTTTGAATCGGGCAGAGCTTGGATGGGTTTTCAACCATCTTAAGAAAACACTCGTACGAGAGTACATCAGGGGCACTACCATTTTGAACTAGTATCCTATCTACGTTACAATGGTTTATCGTAGCCAATATTGCAAGAGCATCATCGTGCGGGGTAGTTACCCCCTCTAGGTCTTGGTCTGAGAACACCAAGGCCTGCTGCTCGCTCGTCGATGGGGCTTTGCGGGGCTCGGAGGTACAGCTCGCCCGTTCAGCGTGACGCTTCCTTCCTCAGCTACTATCTCCTCCTGATGCCATGCCTTCAAAAATGACGTTGATATGGACTCCGCAGGGTTGATTGTCAATTCTTCTGGAGGGATACCGCGATCCTCCCTCTGCTCAGACACGTATCGGGATAGGTGCCCCTAGCGGACTAGACGCTCGATCTCGTCCTTGACATGATGACAATCTCCAGTATGGTGTCTGTGGTCATTATGGAACTGGCAGTGTGATGGGATCATCACAAGGTCATTAAGCAATGCAGACAACTACCAAATCATATTTACTATTTCTAAGTGTTTTATGTTAATGGGCCACGATAGTGGTCCTATATGTGTATTTTTTCTCTTTTTAGGAAATAAGATGTATAAGAGTCTTTTAGTGTCTTTTAGTCTTCCCACTAGAGGTTTAATGAGTCTTAGGTGTTAGTTGAAGTTTTAATGAGTGTCTTTTGGTCTTCTTTGGGAGTTTATAACATGCCATGACTCAGAAAAATGTGGCGAACATCATGGAGCATAGCCGACGAGCAACGGGACCCTCGAAAAAATGAGGCAAGGTAGGAGATGTCCCCATCACCTAGCTACAGTCTCCAAGGGGCCAACCTCACTTTTTCAGAAATTGAACTAGCATCTCCCGAGACACGTCAGATGCCGCTATGCACTTCTATCACTCTAAAAAAAGTAAGCACAAATGCGGCACTGGTAGACACCAACGTTTCCATTAATGTCTGTCCCCTCAGCACTCTAAGGGCCTGCAACATTTCAGAAGATTCACTAAGGCCGACCCTGACCACTATTACAATGTATGATAACTCAAGAAGGGTGTGTCATGGTATAGTCACTATTCAAGATGAACTTGGGTCGCTCACGATGCCCATTGAATTCTATGTGCTCGACATCGACCTCATGTTCAAGGCCATTCTGGGTTGACCATGGATTGATAATCTCAGCGCCGTACCATCTACTACTCACCAGTGCCTCAAGTTTCCGTTCCAAGGGAGGGTGGTCAAGGTTAAAAATATTTCCACGGTCCAATCTATCAAAGCTGTTTCAGAGAAGATTTTGCCAACATTATGGCCTAGTAATCAGCCTGTGATCTGAGTATTGGACCTGAATTTTCCATGGGCTAATGCACCACACAACCCTATTGCTGCAACGGTGAATATTAAAGAGAAGCCAAAGATCAGAGATTCAAAGGGCTAGAACATGATATTGAAATTAGCCTATCAGCCAGGGAGAGGTCTCGGTGCACAACTATAGGGGCAGACAAAGCCGGTCCCCAGGGGTAGGAAAATGACCAAAAGGGGTCTCGGTTATCGAGAGTCCTCATTATCAATTTTGGGCGACTCAGGGCCATTGACCTGGGATTGCCGTCAACACTTTGTCAGGGGCCCTCTCCAGCCAGGTACCTTAAAAGCACCTCCCAGTCAGCTCAAGAGAGAAGACACAACTTGTCCAGTCGACGCCACAGCTGCCTAGGGGGCCCGTTGATGATATGGTTGATTTCAGCTAAACTTTTGCAAGGTTGTTTTACGAAGATGGCTGCCAGAGAAATTCGGAGGTGCAGCTTAAGCAGAATACACCAAAGAAGCCAGCTTACTATCTACGGGAAAGGGGGAGCTCACCCGTCATTTTCACTTGGTCTCCTTCCCATTTGCTTTCATTCTCCCAAAAACTGGATTTCGTACACCGCTCACCTCCTATTATGATCTATTCTCTATTGTTTCCGAACCCAACTGATTTTCTCATCATTAAAATCTATGACTGTGGGCACCCGCCGCCTATTGATCTCTCCACTCCATTTTTCTCCTCTTCCGATCCACTCCTTGATCTCTTCTGTCCGTCCATCTATCCTCTTGTGCTTCCTCCTCCTCCTCCATCCTCCTCTTCATGTTATTGCATGATCACCATTGATCTCCAAAAAAAATGCCAATTTTGAAACAGAGATTTTGGTTGAAGATTACGCTCTCTTCTGTCCCTCCTCCTCCCAAGGGCATAAGGCCCCTGCTGCTTCTTTTCCATTAGATTTTCTTTCTCCTAGGATAGATGTAGGGCCCATCGAGTCTAGAAAAGTAGAGTCTATTAGGTCTAAAGAAGTAGGGTCTTGTTCGAGTGCATTCAACCCATCCTTTCCTGAGCCGCGCCCGCTGGCGCGCCATTCTAAATCCATTCCTGATAGGTTCTTTCAAGATCTAGCTCAGCGATGTCATGCTCTTCTCAAGTGCCCGGAGTTCATAGCTACGGCAATTGTGCTAGAAGAAGATGAGGAGCAAGACAGAGTGTGGAGCGACGATGGATTGGGTGTCTATGAAGTCATGAATGAGAAAGACCCAACTGATTTTGAGGACAGCGATGTAGATAACACTACCGACTTATATGCACAGGGCATGAAAAGATTTGATAAGCCATAATCAACAGTGGATGAACCTATGAAGAAAATTAATCTGGGAACTAATGAGGATCCCAATCCCATCGTTATTGCTGCTAATCTCCCTCCAGAAGTTGAAGAAGAGTTGATTAAGGTCCTAAGAGAATATAGTGATTCTTTTGCCTGGTCTTATGAGAACATGTCGGGTTTTGACCCCTCCTTGGTGGAACACCAACTAGTGCTTAAACCAGGGGCAACACCCGTTAAACAGAAGCTAAGGAGATTTCACCCCCACATGGCCTTAAGGATGAAAGAAGAAGTTGATAAACTGCATAAGGCCAGGTTCATTAGAGTTGTTCTATATCCTCAGTGGATGGCAAGCATAGTCCTTGTTATCAAGAAGGACGAAAAGGTGCGAATTTGTATCGAATTTAGGGATCTAAATAAAGCATGTCCTAAGGATGATTTTCTACTGCCTCATATAGATTTGTTGGTGGATAACACAGTCGGGTACGAAGCTTTGTCGTTCATGAATGGTTATTTAGGTTATAAACAAATCCGTCTCACTTCGGAAGACCAAGAGAAAACTTCCTTCACCACGCCCTAGGACACGTACTATTATGTGGTAATGCCATTTGGACTGAAGAACGCAGGTGCCACCTATCAAAGGGCGATGATAGCTATATTTCACGATATGATGCATGTTTACATGGAAGCTTACGTGGATGATATTTTGGTGAAGTCAAGGACCAAAGAGGAACACCCCGCTGTTTTAGCTAAGGTGCTTCAGAGAGCTAGGGAGTATCAATTCAAAATGAATCCCAAGAAATATGTGTTTAGAGTGTCTTCAAGGAAATTGTTAGGCTTCATAGTGAGCAAACAGGGGATTCAGATCGATCCTAACAAAGCTAACGCCATCATGGACATGCCCCCGCCTAAGAATATCACGAAACTTTGAGGGTTAATTGGACGGTTGCAGTTTATTCGAAGACTCATATCCCAGCATTCTCAGAGGTGCCACCCATTCTATGAACTGCTAAAGGCGGGGGTCAAATTTGAATGGAATCAAGAATAACAAAAGGCCTATTAAGATTTGAAGGTATATTTGTCCAATCCCCCGATTTTGCAACGATCATTTCATCATCATCATGATTTACTTGATCATTACATCATTATTTCATCTAGGGAGAGCGCCTCTCAAAGAGATTTTGGCTTCATCATTCTGCCATCGGCCTTGCCACCCATTTTGTCCACTTTAACTAGTGTTGACAACATATCGCCGCAGAGGGTGGCAATTTCTTCATCTTCAGGTTTCTATCTTATTTTATTTTCAGTATCTGCCCCCAAGATGGAGCACCATTTGCATCTTGCATATTTTATGCATGCCATAATCTAAGGGGCTTGAAACGCCCTTCAGCACATTGTTCTTCAGCTGGCGTGGTGGTGCCGTGCTAGCCATCTTCTTGAAGCTGGACATCTGATGAGGGCGCTGTGGATTCACCTTGTGCTCAGCTATCTGTATTTCGCCCTTCTGAATCAGTCTTTCAATATTATCTTTGACTACATAGCAATCTTCAATGGAATGCCCCCTCTGTTGATGATAAGGGCAGAATTGAGGGCCATCTTTCCATCTGACATCGTTTGGTCTTTTGGGCTCTGGGAGGACAATCTTGTCATATTTGCGAGCCCATTCGAACAACATCCAGGTTACTTCTTTCGGGAAGGAGTATGGGTTCGTCATCTTGCTTCTCAGTGAGGGCTTTTGCTCGATGGGCCTAGCCGAAGAAGAGTCAACTGCCGCTTTCGCCTCCTCCCTTTGCTTCTTGAAGGCTTTAAAATCGGTGGCATGAATTTCTCTTCGCATCGACTACTCATTAATCGGCCCGTTCTCTTGATTTGGAGTAGCCGTAGTCAGGCGATATCTTGCCAGAACGGCCTCAACATCAGCTGCCAGCTTATTCAGATGTTCAAAGGTTCTGACTTCAATGCCCATCACCCTTTCTAGGATTTCATCTTTCAGATTTCTTTCACATCTTTGAATGATGTCCTTGTAGCTTGGAGGGCTCCTGCATCTTTCAAGGGGGTTTCCCCATCTTTTTATATAGTCCGAAGCGGACTCATCATCTTTTTCGATCTTATACAAATATGCCTTGGTGATTGCTCCCTCGAACAACTTCGTTTCAACTGTTCGCTGTAGTTTTGGCTTATTTATTACTGCCGGAGCTATCAGATTTGGGTGTGGGCCTGCTAGGTCTAGGCCCATTTCGCCCGATTCTCTTTCCATCATTTCAACTTCTTGCAGCTTCTGGCATAGACCTGTCATTAGAGCAGGGCCAGGTTGGGAGGAGCCAGGAATACCATCTCCTATCTTGATTTCAGGTGGGGCCAGCGCCATCTCGTCATCTTGATCGGATGCATCCAATCCTTCAAAGGTTGATACTCTTGCCCCCATATCTCTACAAGAGGGAGTATGATAGCATATATCTTCATCAAGCAGTGGAGTGTGCCCCCGTGCCTCCCGAGACTTATCATCATGACAGGAGGTAGAAGCTTCGGGATGATCTGGCTTTGTAGGCACACAACATATTTCCCCATTTTTGTCTTCATCAGGTTGGCTAGTGTCGTGCAAGATCGACAGTGTATTGCAAGAGACGATGATGCCCCTTTCTTTATGCTTTGACTTCTTTTTCTTTTTTCCCTATGTGGCCGACAGCTACCCCTACAACGGGTCATCTGGTGCACTTGACACTTCCGATTTCTTTTCTGTAGTTTGTATCAGGTCCAAGGATTCAAAGTACTCCTGTGGGACATGTGCATGGATGTGGGCTGTACAAGCTTCTACCACCCCTTCAGACAACTGCTGGTATATAGATACCATGTTGACGGTTCTTTTGAGATCGGGGAGCTCATGGGGGCATAGAGGATCCACCTCATGTTCACCCATTTGGATTTCTCCCTTCCTGATCAGGCATTCGATGACATCTTTAAATACATAGCAATCTTCTATCGGGTGCCCCGATGCCTGGTGGTACGGACAGAAGCGGGGGTCATCTTTTCTTCTTGCATCATCCGACCTTTTCGGCTCTGGGAAAGTGATCTTGTTATGTTTCGCGGCCCATTCAAACAGGACCACGATTCTCTCCTTAGGAAAGGAATAAAGCCTGCTCATCCTAGCTCGCAGGGAGGAGCCTTCTTGTCGCTCAACCGGCCTAGCAGGAGGAGGGTCGGCGACCCCTTTATGTTTATCTTTTTACTGCTCGAGCGCCTCGAAGTCAATGGTATGCACTTCTTCAGGCGTGGGCTGCTTATTGGCTGATCTAGCCTTTTGACTTGAGGAAGTAGGGGCAGAGGAATGACTGGTGAAGAAAGCCTCAATCTCTGCCACGACATTGTTCAATCGGTCGAATGACTTAATTTTGATCCCGATCATCCTTTTGAGAACTTCGTGCTTCAAATTTTACTTGCAGATTTGAACCACATCTTCTTGGTGCGGCGACCGCTTGCATCTCATGCTGAGGTTCCGCCATCTTTTAATATATTCCAAAGCAGTTTCATCATTCTTCTGCTTGGAAGCATATAGTTCGGGTACTATCACTTCTCTTTCGGTGGCATGGAATTGTTCCCAAAAATTCCTTTGCATAGCCGGCCAGTCGTTAACAGACCCCATCAACAAGTTCGAGTACCATTCGAAGGCGAGTCCTGTAAGCGAGGACCCAAAGAACTTCAAAAGGTATGATTCATCGGTCACCAGATCGCCCATCATGTTGATGTAATAGGCTATGTGTTCCTTCGGTGAGCCTTGGCCATTAAATTTGTCAAACTTTGGTGGCTTGCTGACGCTAGGAGGCAATCTTTTCGCCGCATGATAGATAGGGTAAGGCACCTTGTACACATCAAACGAGACGTATTCTTCATTACCGCGATCGGCCAGCTTCATTTCGACTATATGCTCGATCATGAGCTGTTAGCCATTGCCGGATCCACCGCTTTCGGGTAGAAATGAGCTGGCTGCATCTGTGGTGTTGGATCTCCTAGTTGATTTTGGTTGCTATGTTTTAATGATGACAAATCTCGTGTGTGTATGTGTCCTTTTGATAGCCATTGAAGAATGCTAACCAACATGTTTCAATGTGTTCTTCATTGTTCAAACATGAGATATATCCGGCACACTTGCTTCATTGTCGGGTTCATCGGCTCTGACAGTTATTCGGCCTTAGTGAGCTGCGATAGATGTTTTACCCCAAGATGATGAGATGTGAAGTCCCCAGTACCTCTTATAAGGTGACCTAAGGCTTCAGCGGTCCGAGTGGACCCATCTTTGACTTTTAGTTGACTTCTTTGGGCACATAATTGTCACCTAGTCATATTTTGGATGTCAACACCAAGCCGAAGGATAGGATATCTAATATATACATGAAAGTAGGCTTTAGCCTAGACGGTTAAGCCGAAGGATTGAACTTCTGCACTATATGAAGGTAGGCTCTTCTTTTATCTTGAGCTTTTTCTTTCTTCTTTTATTTTCAACATATGCCCCCAGAGCGGAGCACCATCTGCAACTTGAATTTTTTCTTCGACTTCTCGCCATAGCTTGAGGGGCCTGAAATACTCTTTAGAATAAGTGTTGCCCTAGCTAGCACAACGAGGCCATGTTGGCTGACATCTTAAAGATGAGAAATTGGTGCCGACGAGGTGGGTCTACATTGTGTTCACCCATTCGTAATTCACCTTTCTAGACTAGGCCTTCGACGATATCTTTGAATACATGGCAGTCCTCAATAGAGTGCCCCCTCTGTCGGTGATAGGGATAGAACTGAGGATCATCTTTCCATCTAGCATCATTTGGCTTTTTGGGTTCCAGGAGGATGATCTTGCCATATACGCGGGTCCACTCAAACAGCATCTGAGTTTTATCCTTCGGGAAGGAATATGGCTTCTTCATTCCTCCCCTCAATGAGGATTTTTGTTTAGCGGGCTTGGTGGCAGAAGGGCCGGTCGCCTCTGTTGATTTGTTCCTCTGCTGCTCGAAAGCTATAAAATCAATAGTGTGTATTTCTTCTTGCACCGGCCGTCCGCCAGCTAGCTTGTTCTTTTGAATCGGGGTAGTAGTAACTGGGCAGTGCTTTGTCAGAAGGGCTTCAACATCAGTTGCCAGATCATTCAATTGATCAAAGGACTTGACTTCGACGCCAATTTTCTTTAGCAAGTTATGTGTCTTCATGCTACGTTGGCACATGTGTATAGCATCCCTGTGGCTGGGTGGGTGTCTACACCTCGCACTGAGATTTCTCCATTGTTGGATGTAGACCTCAGCGGCCTCGACATCCTTTTGCTCGGCCATATAGAGTTGTGCCTAGGTGACTTCTCCCTCGGCTAGCTTTGTTTCAATAGTTTGTTGCATTTTTAGCTTGTTCAATGTTGGCGAAGCTTTCAGACTCGGGCACAAGCCGACTGATTATGGAAGCGAGTTTATTGGTGGGATTGCCTGAGGTGTCATAGTTGCCCCCTGGCATACCCAGGAAGTTGAGGGATGCGCTGAGGGCGCATGTTGTAGCTAGTAAGGGAGGGTGTCCCTTGCCTGGTCATGCATCATTCGGGGCGTTGCCAATGTCAGTGAGGCCTCGATTGGCTCAGTACTGCTGTGTAGAGCTTCGGATGAGGGTCCTACCCCCCGATGTAGCTAGGTATAGACCCATCCTGCCTACTTCTCCTTCTTGGAGGTTTTGGTATAGCTTGGCCACCAGGGCAAGATCAGATTGATAAGAGTTGGGAATGTTGCTTCCCATCTTAACTTCAGGTGGGGCAAATGGCATCCTATCATCATTTCCAGACGCGTTTAGTCCCTTAGCAGTTGAAGTTTCTGCCCCTAGGCCCTCAAGTGGAGGAGGGGTATAATAGCATACCTTTTCATTAGGTGATGGAAAGTGCATTCTGTTCTCTAGGGGCCAAATAGTATTTTGAGAAGTAGCGGCTTCAGCCTAATCCGTGCTTGTCAACACGGGGCATATCTCTTCATCATCCATTTCTTCAATAGCATGAGCTTCAGATACCTCTTCAGGCGATTGTCGATATATAGATATCATGTTGATAGTTCTCTTCAGATTGGGGAGTTCATGAGTGCGTGGAGGATCCACTTTGTATTCGCCTATTTAGAGCTCTCCCTTCCTGATCAGCCTTTCAATAGCCTCCTTGAAAGGATAGCAATCTTCAATAGAATGCCCGATCATTTGGTGATATGGGCAAAAGCGGGGATCATCTTTTCTTCTAGTGTCTTCCGATCTCTTCGATTCTGGGAGAGTAATTTTGTTGTATCCAGTGGCCTAGTTGAATAGGGACTGAGTCCTCTCCTTGGGGATGCAATATAGCTTCTTCATCTTGGTCCGCAGGAACGGGCCTTCTTGTTGTTCATCGGGCTCAGCAAGGGGAGGGTTGGCAACCCCCTTTTCTTTATCTGTTAGCTAGTCGAATGCTTTGAAGTCAACAGTGTGAACTTCTTCTGGCATGGGCCGCCTATCAGCCGGTTTGACTCTTTGGCTTGTAGCAGTCTCAGAGGAGTGACTGGAGAGGAAGGCCTCGATCTCCGCCACCACATTGTTCAGTTGGTCTAAAGACTTGATTTCGATCCCAATCATTTTTTCAAGAATCTCCCACTTTAGGTTTTGCTTACAGATTTGCACGGCATCTTCTTTGTGTGGCGACCGCTTGCATCTCATGCTGAGGTTCTACCATCTTTTTATATATTCCAAAGTAATTTCATCATTCTTTTGCTTGAAAGTATATTTTTTTTCACTCGAAGGTAATACTTGCAAGTTGAGGCGAGGATTCCCATTCACGCCTTCATTGCGGAAGAAAGTGGATGTTCCACCCCAGGCCACCAGGCAAGTGATTTCATTAAAGGAAGCAAGAAGATACAAAATAGAGAAAAGAGATAAGGGGAAAGCATAAGGCACCCAAACTTATAGAGACGAAAGGGGCCATATACAATGAGATGGAGGAAAACCCAAAGACAACAAAGGAGTGGTAAGCAACCATCAGAAGTCACGATCCCACGAAGAGGAGGTAGAGTTAGAGCGTCGGTGGGATTGCCTGGGGGCACCGCCATCTATCCTTGAAGCCAACCGCGAGCAATCCTTGTCGTAGGTGCCCACGAAGCACCCATGGGCAGCCACGAGGTCATGGAACCTCTCAGTAGGCTCAAGCCCGGGTACAGTGAGCACCTAAGTGATACGGGAAAACTGGAGGCCACCATCAGGAGATAGAGGGGGGACGTCCTAAGCAGGAAGCACCAGGGCGAGAATCGAAGGTAGAATAGGAGCGGGCCCAAGCGGCTCACGATTAACAGCACGCTTCAGAGCTTGCGCAAAGGAGAGTCTGGGGGCAACAGGTGAGACAGTCGGGGAGGGCTACACAGGCGAGGCAACATTGGCAGAGTTGGTGGCACCAGACTGAGCACTATCGAAAGAGTCCTTCAGGTTGGGGGGCCTCACCCCGGGGGACTAGGAAACTACCGCCGGGTTAAGCCCACCACCAGGGGAAGCAACAGGGAGGACTGCCTTGCCCCGGATCACAGGGCCCGATGGATCGAAAGAAGAAGGGCCCACAGAAGATAGCAATTGCTCACTGCCCAGCCTAAGAGAACCGTCAGCTGTAGGAGACGACCCGTGGGACAGGGCAGAGCCCCCATGAAAGCCGCACGGAGGAGCAACCACCACACCAACCAAGGAAGCTCGAACCAAGGGCTCAATCGTCCGCTCCACAAAGACACCAGAGTCCCCTCCGCAGGGCACGGCTGAAACATGCAGAGACGGAGGAACACCAATACCTGGGCAAGAAGATAGGGGAGCCGGCCTAACCTCCAATAGGGCCCCAGTCGAGGAAGCCACAACACAAACAAGCTGGCAATCCCCGGTAATGGGAGAGGCTGGAGTAGCAGGTACAACACCAGGGGGTGGGTCAGGAGGCCAAGGGGTCAAACCCGCATCCGAGCAAGGCTCGGCTGGCAGTGCTGGAGTGATCTACTGAGGCGTTGGGGAGGGAGTGAGCTAGGGTGGTGCGAAGGGAGCCAACCCCACCATAGAGCGCTCCTCCCCACCAGAGGGAACTTCCGAGCAGAGAGGCAGGGCCAATGTAGAAGCAGCCACAGAGCACGGCGTACGAAGGAGAGGCGAGTAGGCTAGCGCGAAGCCATCCACGACAGCGGTAGGTGTGAGACCAGGGATGGCTGAGCCAACCTGAACGGCAGCAAGACATGCTACAGGCCCAGCATCAATAGGAGGCGGTGCCGAGGCCGGCGAAGGCTGAGCAGGAGGTGCAGACGTGCAAGGGGCCTCCCGGGCAGGGAAGGAGAGGTCATCTGTAGGCGGGCGCTTGCGCTTGGAGGCAGGATGACCGAGACACCAGTAGCCAGAGTAGAATTGAGGGAGGCCTAGGTAAATTAAGGGTTGCTAAAAGCTCCATGATCCAGCTTTGATCCAAACTCTAAATGGAGGTTTCTGTGACACATCCAACTAGATGCATACCCACGCGGCTGCCGAACGGGTCATGCAGAGTGAGTTCCTATCGACCTTCAGTGGGGTGCCAATGTTCCCCGCAATGGAGAAGAGCATGGGCTCGTTATAGAAATTCACCAAGAGGTTGGGCATCTCAACCCATGCCGGAACGATCGGCGAGTCTTCTTCAGTGGAGAACCTTATAGTCCACTGGAAGAAATGGAATGGCCAACCCTTGATGAATAGGGTTTCTTTGAGAAGGACAAGTAGGTAGTCATCTTTGTCTGAAATCACAGGAGCAGGTGGCAGTTGTCCATGGCGTCGAGGAAGAAGTCTTCCTTGAAGTGGAATTGCTGTGCAAGATGGGGTGGCGGTTGTCCATGGCGCTGAGGAAGAAGTATTCCTTGAAGTGGAAGCATATAATTCAGGCACGGTCACTTCTCTTTCAGCAACGTGAAATTATTCCCGAAACTTCCTTTGCATATTTGACCAGTCATTGATAGATCCAGCCGACAGGTTTGAGTACCACTCAAAAGTGAGTCCTGTGAGGGAGGACCCGAAGAACTTGAGTAGGTAGGATTCATCGGTCACCAGATCACCCATCACGTTGATGTAATAGGATATATATTCCTTCGGCGAACCTTGTTCATTGAATTTATCAAACTTTGGTGGTTTGTTGACGCCTAGCGGCAGTCTCTTAGCAGTGTGATAGATAGCGTATGGCACCTGATATGCATCAAAAGTAACATACTCATCATTGCCTTTGTCGGGCAGCATCTTTTCAGTCATTTATTCTATGATTATTCTGTTCATTATGGCCAGGTCGACCGAGCTTGAGCTAGGTTGGGGCTACTACATCTGCGGCATCGCCATGACTGCTACTTGAGGAAAGATAGCAGGCCCCTGGGGCTGGGAAGTAAGTTGCGGGGTCGTGCCCCCAGTGTAATCGAAAGTCAGCTGAGAGGCCGTTATCTGAAGGGGATCCTCCAATTCAGCTGCGGCTTGCTATGAGACTTGAGGAAGAACCCCGTCATGTCTTGAAGTTGAAGCATGCACACTCAGTTTACTGAGTTGCCTTTTCAGCATTTTGATTTCTTACTTGTATTCTTGGAGCAGCATCATCATCATAACTGAATCGAGTGTAGAGGAGCTAGGAGCCTGACCTCCCCCTTCCGTTGGAGCATTCAGGGAAGATGGTGGCCTCTCGTCATCATTTTTAGCAGTGATCATGTTCGCAGTCATCGTGACCAGATCTACATTTATATCTTCAACGCGGGCTTGCACCGCCTCATTATGATCTGTGGGCGAAGGCCCATAGCAACTGGTTACCCCAGCCATATTGCAAGTGAATATCTGGAGCTGTCGGCTTCTTTGGATCACTCTTCTGGCATCATATGAGTGAGTGCTAACCCGTCGACCATAGGCTCGGAGGGTTGATTTTCAAGATGCCCGGACAAGCATCTCGGTCTTCTCTTCCTTGTCTTCTTTTCTTGGAGCCAGGGCCTGTGCCTTGGGCACCCATATATGTTTGGATTTGATTGGTTTAGGGACCAATCTCGACATTGATTTGGACTCGAAGTGGTCCGTCTTGCTTTGGGCCAATGCCTAGAAGGAGTTGTGCACTGGTACTGGGAAAATCACCCTATCGGGTGTGACCTTGGTTTGTCGACCATTCAGAAAGACTCGGATGCTTCCAATGAGCATGGACTTGCCCGAGGTTGAAAGCTGGCTCTATAATGTGTCGGTGTTCTTCTTGGCCGCCCTCCTGGAAGTCGGGGTGCACCTCTTGCCTGAGGCGGAGTGGTGAGCGCGATGGACATGGTTGTCCACCGCTTCGGTCTTGTTTGGTGTCGCCGTTGCAATGGCGACGAAGTTGCTCTCCTGAATGTCCAGGAGCTCGACGAAGGTCACCCCCTAAGAAGTTGGGGAGGCCAACAACAAGTGGGAAGCTGTCGATTTGGACCAGCACAGCAAGATAGCCATGCTCGGCATGGCTGGCAACCATGA
>JANBPO010009288.1:0-94564 GCA_024336825.1 Amorphophallus titanum
GACAACTCAGATTTTAAGAATCACTACCATTATATATAGAAAGGAAAAGTTTTAAATGACAATGTTCAAAAAGAGAAAGAACAAGCACATCCAGCTCACGCCCCTCCTAGTCTATGGAGATGGGGGGACTTCCTTGAGACTTGGCATCTTGAGGCGTGGTGAGCGAAGAATCTTCAACGCCAGGAGATCTGCCCCCGGCATCCTCAGTGGCGGTCGATCCAGACACTGACCCCATACGTATGGGAACTACCCCAATCGTGTGCCCTATCGAGGTAACCGGAGTTGGTGACTCCTTGGATGAAGCAGTGGCATCCCTGCTCCCCCTGTCACTCGACGACAGGGAGGGAGAGTTTGTAGCGTCCTCGTCTGAGTCATAGTGCTGCCCCGAAGGGAAATCAAGCTCGTCAAATACCTGCTGCTGGGCCATGGTGGCCACTCGATGGAAGCCCTAGGCAAACCTCTTTCGTAGCCCCCATCGATAGCCTGGCTCGTAATACGAGAAGGTAGCCTTCTGAAGGGCAGCGTGGTAGCCCTCCAAGCTCCTATATCGATTGATCGCCTCCACCCTAGCTTGCTGCGCTTTCACCTCGAGCTCGGGCGCTCTCTGCTCGGCCCCAAGAAACTTCATCTTGGCCTCGGATAGCTTTGCCTTGGCCTCGACCCGCGCTACCTCGGCCTCCTAGCGCACTCGCTTGGCCTCTCGAGCCTGGATATTAAGCTTCTCACGCTTGGCCCTCCACTGCAAGTAGCGCTCAACCTGAGCCTTGCGCTCATCCTCCAGGAGCTTACTCTTCAGGTCGGCCATATAATGAGCTTGGGCTAGAAGCTCAGCCAGTACTCGAGCCTCCTCCTGGCTCGACTGAGCTTGTGCCCGAAACGAGGCTGCCTCTTGCCGAAGGACCTCGAGCTCGGAAGACAGCTGCTTGATCCTATGATCAGACTCAGCGCGGGCCGAGAGAGGGACCTCTCCTCACTTTCCAGTCGTTCGACGTAATCGACTATTACGTCCCCCAGCTGTGCCATGATTAAGCCACCCTCCATCACCTTCTCGAAGAGTAGAGAGGGGGGACCATGCCTGAATTCCTCCCGAACCAGCGAAGGCATCAACGATCGACACCTCTTGTACAACGTAGCCCGGACAACCCGGGCACCAGTCAGAGGAGGGAGAGTCCTCTATGGGTGCACCGTAATCGCAACGTCCCCATTCTCGGGATGGCTTCACTCGGGTGGGCAGCGATCGGAGCATCCCCTCCGAGAGTCCCCATTCTAGGGATGCCTTCACTCGGCTCAGGCACGGACGGTGCGCTGCCTTGCTCCCCCTCGCCCCCAGCCATGATTTTGGGACCAACTACTCCTGCCTGATGTTTGGCAGGCTCCATAGTAGCTTCCCCACTAATGGCAGCAGCTCTGGCCTGATAGATGGGAGATCCAGGCGATGGACTTCTTTGACCGAGGCCCCCTCTGCCAGGAGCACCTGCTCCTTAACCAGAGGGGCAGCCCCCGCCTTTTTCGATCGCTTCTTCTCTGCAAGCAAGGCCTTCATTGAAGACAACTCCAATGGCTCGCCAAGTTCCTTATGCTTGCACCCACGGTGCTCGGGGATGTCATCCCGAGCCTTCTACTTGCCCTTATCTCGGGCACGGGAGGAACCCTCGGAGGTTTGGGGCTCACCCGAAGCAGACGTCTCCCCTAAGTCGGCTGTCCCCTGCTCCTGCAACTGGTCCCCCTTATTAGCCATCCGCCTCGAATCTGAGCAACAAAAGCCAAATCCTTAGAAGGAGACCCACCTGCCTGACCCAAAGGTGTAATATTGGGCACTAAGGTTCTTACCTTGCTTGGACAACATCTGGGAAGGATATTCCTCGACGCTCGCCACCATCATCAACACGCCGGTCGGGTGGCGATGCTCCGGGAGAATCTTGATCTCCTCTTCCAGCCCCGGGGGAACCGCCGCTTGCTTTAGAGGAATAGATAGATGGAAGTTGGGCACCATCAGAAAACCCCAAGAGACACCGCCCATCGATGAGCCCACCCAGAAAAATTGGGTCTTCCATCGTTTATGAGAAGAATCCTTGGCAGAAAGCAGCACACAACTCCTTCCCCTCTTCACCTAGAGATAGAAGAAGCCTTTGCCCATGTGGGCGTGCTCCTTCAACTCGAAAAAGGAATGGAAGAGGTCTAGCGAAGCGTCAAGCCAAAACGAGCGACAGAGAAAGATGAAGGAGAAGATGAAGGTGTACGAGTTGGAAACCAACTGGATAGGAGCAAGTTGGTAAGACTGAAGCAACTTGATGACAAAATGGTTGAGAGGCAGATAGAACCCGCACTTCCAAGCCAAGAGGAAAGTGTAGAAGAGGCCCGAACGAGTATCCAGGCTGGACTCGTGAGGTTGGGCCCGGGAGAAATAATACTGCAAAGGCAGTCCGAAGCGCCCCTCCATTGCGTTCACTTCATCCTCACTGAACTCACTGCGCATCAGGTGTTCGGGCTGTGGCACCAGACTTCCCATGCCCCGACTGGCTTCCTACTCCTCAACAGTGGAGTATGGCTCCGCCATGGCCGACCGAGAGGAAAAAGGGGAAGAGAAAGAAGATGCCGACTCAGGCGACTCGGGAGGAGGTGGAATTTGTCGAATCGCCACTGTCGCGATCTCTAACACCTCCACGAACCCATCTGTGATTCACTGCTCCTCCAGCCCCCCCTCGTGGTGCTTGAGCTTTTCAGAACGGAAAAGTGATGGAGAGATAGAACCCTAAACAAAGGAGGCACGAAATGTAAACCTACGTGATGTTTATACTGCTAGCAGTTTGGTGGGAGGTGATGCGACATTCCACACTCCAAGAAGGGACTCCTCGCATCGACTCAAGAGAGTCATCATCACGAGCATATTCCCAGGACAGCCGTATTAAATGCCCATTTGAATTTCCCTCCACTCTCTCTCCTCCCCCCCCCAAGAACACCCAAGGGAGAGACCTCCCTTTAGGGAGGCCGCCCCCTCCTCTCTCCTCCATTCCCCTCTTTCCTCGATTAGAAGTGGTCCTCCCCGGAAAATCGCCTGGAATAGTAGTCCCTCATTAGACCTTTGATCTGCTCATCTGAAGAGATGGAAAGTTATCCCACCTGAATACAAGTAATGGTGTTTACCCTCCTCCTTCCAGATACTGTGCGCTGAAAGTAGGCTAAATTTCTATCTCCCTTTTTGATCCATCTGTCCCTCGATCTTTGTCTCCAATGGATCTCCTCTCTGAAAAGGATGCCATCGATCTGGCATCTCAGAGTGTCTCTCAGCCTCCTATCCTCTGCGTCTATAAGAACTTCCTCCTCCAAACTATCCAGACCCTCAATTTGCTGTAGAATTTTGTCCTTGGCTATCATCCTCAGGAGGGTTTTGCTCGCCCCCCCAGCTCTTAAGAACATCAATGGTGTGCCTCAATCTGGAAACAAGAGAAACCATGGCAGAGCTGTCGGTAACCTATGTAGACCAAGACTCCTTGACCGTGTCCATGAAATCCTCCTTTCTAAACCAACACCTCTCCAACCTGAAAATGGACCTCCTATCTTGCAAATGACTGGTCTTCAAGAGGATTGACTTATGATCCGACACCGATCTAGCCAAAGGGAGTACCTGCACTTGAGGATAATGATCCTCCCAATCCACAGATATAAGGAATCTATCCAGCCTCGAACAAGCAGCCTCCGCTCTCATATTGGACCAGACAAAACAACCATGACCAGGGCCGCCTCCTCAATGAAGGTGGTGAAGTCATCAATGTCCCCTGTGTGAACAACACCCGACCTCTCCCACGAGTCCGTCACTACATTGAAATCCTCTCTCACACACCAAGGCCTATCCAAGGAGAGGTGCAGGTTGATTAACTCCTCCCAAAGAAGACACTTCTCCTCTCTCCCTTGTGGCCCATACACCCTGGTGAAGTCCCATGAGAAGCGGTCCTTCACTGAAGTGAAATGACCCACCTGTTAATGTGCCTATCGGCCAACACCTCATCAACCTCATAGGGGTTTCAAAGGATCATGATACTCTCCAAACCCCCCTCTGCTGGAGAAGCAACACCTCTGGAGAGTCTAGCACCCCCTAACTCTCTCATAAGACACCCCCCCTCCCCTTCACTCTTGGTTTCTTGAGTGTAAAGAATATCAATCTTGCATCTCCTCACCAACTCTTTGACCTCCCTCTTCTTCTCTGCCCCTCCTAAACCTCTCACATTCTATGAGACAATCCTCATAGAGACATAGTGCAATCCCTCACCTCCCCTTCCCCTACGTCCTCCCTCATCCCACTTTGCCGAGCCCTTTCCTTTTGCAGGATTGTTGCACACCACCGCTTACAGATATTGGTGCATGCCCCTCTCACATCTTTCTCAACCCCTGCTTCAAAGGAGATACCCACTTGATCGGCCATCTCCCTCACCTGCTCCTCCAACATTTTGGGAGCAACAACCATCATCTCCCGCACCTCCTCTCTCGTCATGTGCTATCTCCTCTTCTGCTCTCCACCATATGTAATGAGAGCCATTGGCCCCTCTGGTAAGACCGACAAGGTCGGTTCCTCAATTGAAAGAACCCCGTCTTCAAATAACTGTGCCTCCACCGTGTGTACAGGGTCTTCAGAAACGAACCTGTTTTACAGCTCCTGCTGCCCTGAATTGCATGAACCACCAGCCTCTGGCGCCACAGTCGGTAAAGCCTCCACGGCAGCCACAGACGACCGACAGCCTGCAGAAGGTCGGCAGGCCAGAGTGACTCGCTGAAGATTGCCAGAGTGGGGGGCTGTTGAACCCAAAAGAGTTCATGATTTCTGGCAATTACATAAAAATTTAAAAACTAAGAAACTCGGTCGTCACCGTCATACGGATGCTCACCAGCTCAACAAAAGCGCACGCCAAGTCGAGCTTTTAGCTCTTTGTGACAAGTGGGCATTCTGCCGAGCACCTCGTGAGAGACATGAAATTATACGCTCACGGGATAACGTCCATACGAAATTAAGCTTCTTTAGTGCCATTAGGTATCCCTGCGGCATTGGAATATAATTCCCGTTACTCCAAAAACAACGGGTAGCAAGACGCCGTCTGGAGGCGGGCAACAAACAAGATTAGAGGATTCTTTTAGTCTTGAGAGGACCGCCCTCTCCCTCTTCTTGTCTTGCTTGTTATCATAAATAGAAGAAGGGTGAGCTGGCTTGGAAGGTGACCAGAACTCCCTGTGGTCATTAGAAGGTGGTGACCACACCCCCCTCTTTTATTTTGACAAGTGCACTCCATCGGGGGAGCTCCTCTCACTCTCACACACACACTCCACCAGCTACTACCACCGGGGGGAAGGGGAAGCCCCCCTGTTGCTGCCACCGGGGGGAGGCCCCACACCTGCACCCACAGGGGGAGGCTCCCCTGGTCCACCTGCTGCTGCCACCGGGGGAAGCTCCCCTGCTGCTACCACCCGGGGGAGGCCCCCCAACTGCACCCACCGGGGGGGAGGGCTCTGCTGCTGCCACGGGGGGGGGAGGTCCCCCGCCTATTGTACCAGGGGAGGTCCCCCTTGTCCATCTGCACCGGGGGAAGCCCCCTGCTGCACCACCACCGGGGTGGTCTAGAATGGGGAGAGGAAAAGACGGGAAGATGAAGAGACGAGAGGTTACCTCCACCAAGCTCCGGGGGATCTCCTCCTTGGCTTCCTCCACCACCTATAAAAAGGGAAGACCTACTTCCCTTTGGAGAGAGGATGGAGACTCTCGTGGAAGGTTGAAGTCAAAGAAGGAGAAGAAAGCTCGGAGCTCTTTTAAAGTTGTTAAATTTGCATAAAAGTCCCTATGTTAGGGTATATTTACCAAAATACCCCCATATGAATGGGATGTGTTGTATCCATTGAAGGGGGAGAGGAGAAAAAAAGAAAGATAGCGCAAGAGCCTAGAGGAATCGTGCAGGAGCACCTAGAAGCTTTCAACTCCAAGAAGTTTTGTTATCTTCTAAAGCCCTTGGCGGCTTGAAGATTTCAAGATATTTGGTTGCTTGAGATATGATCTTTTGATCCCGCAAAATCATTCATCATATGAAGCGGTTTCCAACAAATGTCACCATTTGGGAAGCCATCGCCTGGAGAACAGATCTGAGGGAGGCTCTTGTCAAAGATACTCCAAGACCCAGAGGCCTATGAAGCTCATGTGGCAGAATTACAAGCCCAGGCATATGAGGCATTTGCAGCCAACATCTCCTTCAGGGACAAAAACATGTTGTTGTCCTCTCCGTGCCATAATCGCCCCTTATATATGCGGGGGACGATTAACGGACATGATGTGAATCGAATTTTGGTCGATGGTGGAGCGGCCATTAACATCATGCCTTTGAAGACCTTCAAGTCTTTATACTAGGCACCTTATTTACAAAAGGTGAGCGCGGTCAAGATTTTGGGATTCAATCAAGATTCCAAGGAGGTGCTTAGTCGGGTTGAGGTCAAGCTAGCCTTGGACGATTTTGTCACCCAAGTGACATTTTATATTATCAACGCCAACACATCATATAAGGTGCTGTTTGGGAGTCCTTGGCTCCACAAGAATTGAGTTGTCCCTTCGACTCTGTACCAATGTATTAAATATGCCAAGGGAGGGGAGCAACATACTGTCTTCGCTGATCAGGCTCTATTTCACCCTAGTAAGTGCCACCTAGCCGATGCTTCCCTATATTTTGGGGAGGCCACTCTAGCAATCCCCGAGTCGGTAAAAGACAAAGGGAAGCACAAAGTGGAGTACGAAGCTGAGGAAGGGCAGCTGTTCACGGTCAACCAAGACCTAGCAAGATTGTACAGGCTAAGTCTCAAGGTCGCCTCCAAGCCGACTCAGCCGAAGAGGCGAAACGTTGACTTCGAAGCCAACCTCATCAGCCGGGGCATCGACCGGAGCATCTCATTACCGCCCAAATGTGTTCAACTCCCGTTTCAGCGAGAAGAGCACGAGGTGGAGCAGCTGAAGACCTTCACAGTCTCCTATCAACAGAGAAGAAGTAGCAACAAGGGCAAGGGAGACAAGCCGATCATCTTTTACAAAGGTGATTTAGTCCCACTGAGCCCTCATGAGGATGATTTTGGCTGGAATACCTCCGCCAACACTGCACCAAAGCTAGTCCAAGAGATGGACGATATGCCAAAGCACATCAGGGAAATGTGTAAAAAGCAGCATATCTCGCAGGCTCAGGACCCCACACGAACGGCATATTTCCACTAGCTGTGGAATCCTCTGCAAGTCCGTGGGCAACCTCCCTTCTCCTGCAAAGACACGCAGGGACTCGGCTATGACCAGGAGAGGGACTTCGAGGTCCACTGTGTAGTCAATACCATAGGACTGCTACTTCCTCCGCACGGGCAAGCTGAAGCTGAGCCCAAGAGCGATGACTCTATAAGGGAGACCGGTGAAATAACTATATCACCCTCATCGGAAATCAACAATGACCACCTCCCTGAGGGAAGGACAACTCAGCCTGTTAATCATCAACAAAACGAAGCAGGCCCTTCGACTCCGAGCCACGAACAATAGAGCTTCGAAGAATTTGCAGTCTACCAGGCAAACACTGATGAGGAGGAAGACTTAGTCGACCTCCAACCCGCTCCACCGGAGCTTGAAGATGGTGGCCAAGCGACCGTGGACGAGTTGATCGAGATCAATCTCAGAAGCAAAGAAGATTACCAGCCCACCTTCGCAAGTGCTCTCCTCAGTGAGAAAGAAAGGCAGTCGTATCGGCAGCTTTTAGAAGAGTTCAGGGATTGTTTCGCCTGGACTTATAAAGAAATGCCCGGGCTCGACCCTTGTGTGGCTGAACACGAGCTGGCAATACTTCCAAAGGTCAAGCTAGTCAAGCAAGCTCAAAGGCGTCTGCGCCACAAGCTGGAGCTAAAAGTCAATGCTGAGTGGAGTGGGGAAAATCCGCAGTCCAGTTATACGCGCGGATCAGGGCGACCGAACCAAGTCCAGACAGGCCCAATTAGGCCTAACGTGACCCAACCAGGCCGAGCTCCCCAAAGCGATAACCCCACGAATGGGCCCGCCCATCTCAAAGCCCAAACATCCTCGGAACAAATCTTCCTAGACGGCCGCACGGCCCGGAAGTCCGAGCATCGGTCGCTTAGAAAAGCCGAAACGGCGCCCGAGCGTAACCGACACAGTGCCACCCTCAACTCCGGAGAAGCCCAAACGTCTCACTGGGGGATATCCGAACGCTTAGAACCCCATCGAACAGGGCATAACTCCCGGCGGGGATCTCGCCACCGCTCGAACGGGAAAACTCTAAAGGGCAAGGGAGAGGAAGGGTCTTCCCTTGCAGCATAACGCCCCTAGTCCCTTCAAGTACCTCTCAGCGGTAATTATATAAACTCCAAGAAAACCCTCTGAAAAGAGGACAGAAAGACCCTGAGCACTCAACACCACCCCTTTGGTGGAGAGTTTTCTCGTGCCCCCCTCTTCTTCTCCTGCTCTATTTTCCACCTGCGCTCTGCCAGTTCGTTGATTTAAGCATCGGAGGGTTTTCCCCGGGGTTTCCAACCCTGGGCTCCTCTGATCCATTTCCTACCTTGCAGAACCCCCCATCAGTGGTGACATCAACTACATCGACGGCTCAAGACCAGGCACGAGATCACCCCTCTTCATCTGGCGCCGTGTGTGGGAAACGTACAAAGAGCCAACATGGTGCGAAGAAGTTCTAGCAGGAGAAACGTCGGCGACAAGGGAAAGGCACCAGCGGCCACGGAGGGGGAGCGCACACCCGTACATTCCTCTGCGGACCCCCTCCTCGACCAGCAAGCTGACGCCCTACCTCCGGCGGCCGCGGGGGGACAACCCACCCTTGAGGCCCTCGACGCCCTCCAAACCCTCAACGCCAAACTGGACACCCTCGTCGACCTGATGAGGACCCAGGTGGCCAAGGAAGGAAGATCACTACCGCCTCGGGTGAGTCCCCCCCTCCCCCCCGCGCAGAAGCCTCTCGACAAACGGCTGGAGGCAGCTTCACCCTCCAGGGCAGGCGACTTATTCGGCACGGGCCAGGCGGGCCCTCGCAAGCCCCGCCTTGTTACGCATTTTTCTTTGTAAAATGTCGTCCAGAAAATACTTTTATTTTCCAAAATAAATTCCGTGATCCAACAACAGACAAGGGAGGAGATCATCTGCTAAGGTGGGTCTGAAATGATCCTCCTCAGAAAACAACCTGGCACTAGCCCCCTGATATGATCCTCTGAAGAGATGTTGAACTTCCCCACCCTTATAGAAGTAATAGAATTAACTCTCCTCCTCACTGAAGCAATGCGCTGGAAGTAAGCAATGTTCCTATCCCTTTCTCGAATCCATCTGTCCCTGGATCTCTGCCTCCAGTAAATTTCCTACTTGGAGAGGATCTCCTCAAATTGACGCCTCAAGGCATCTCAAAGGCTCCTATCCTCTGCATCCAACAAACCCGCCTCCTCCAAGCTGTCCAGACCCTGTAATTGCTGCAGAATTCTGTCCTTGGCTGCCGTCCCTGGAAGGGTTTTGTCCGCCTCCAGGCCTTGAAAATTTGTGTAGTGTGTTTCAGCCTCAACACAAAAGTCGCCATAGCAGAGCGGCCACCATCATGAGAAAGCCACGCACCCCTGACAGTGTCTAAGAAGTTCGGCTCCCTGAATCAAAAAGTCTCCAACCTAAAGAAAGATCTACTGGCCACTAGCTGACTGGTCTTCAAGAGGATGGGTTTGTGATCATACACCTCTCTAGCCAAAGGAAGCACCTGCACACGAGGATGGTGATCCTCCCAGTCCACCGACACCAAAAACCTGTCCAACCTCAAACAAGAGGCATTAGCTTGCATGTTGGACCAAGTGATACGGTCGTGAGACATACAGATATCCACCAGAGCCGCCTCCTCGATAAACGCTGAGAAATCCTCCATATCCCCTGTGTGGCCCACCTCGTCCGACCGCTCCTAAGGGGCAGCCACAACATTGAAGTCACCGGTAACACACCACGGCCTCTAGGTGGAAGAAAGACAACTCCTCCCACAACCGCCGCTTCTCCTCCCTACCTTGAGGACCATACACTCCAGTGAAGTCTCACGAGAAGCCATCTTTCACATTAGTGAAGTGAAGGGTGATATCCCACCTACTCACATGCCTATCTGTCTCCACCTTCTCCACCTCAAAGGGGTTCCACAGAACCAAAATCCCCCCTGACCTACCCAATGCCGGGGAAGCAACAACCTTAGAGATTCTGGACCCGCCAAGCTCCCTCATAAGGGCCTCACCCTCCCTTTCTCACTTGGACTCCTAAATGGAGAGAATGTCGATCTTACACCTCTGGATCACCTCCTTCACCGCTCTCTTCTTCTCCAAACCCCCCAAACCGCTAACATTCTAAGAGACAATCCTGATGAGACCACAAGAAAGTTCTCCTCCTCCCCCACATCGGCCCCTCCTTATCTCTTCTCTCTAGCGCCATGTCCTTCTGCATAATAGAAGTACACCACCTTTTGTAGATTTGGAGAACGCTCCCTTGACATCCTTGTCAACCCCAGCTACAAAGGAAAAGTCCGTCTTCTCAGCCAACTCTCTCACCTTCTCCTGCATAATTTTTTCCACCTCCCCCACCATCTCCCTCACCTCCTCCCTACTAATCCAACCCCTTCTTTTAGCCCCTCCCCTACTGTGATCAAGGCCACATGCCCTGTCGAAAAGGACCGAGGCACTACAACCTCCTCCGAGGAAAACCACCCATCACAAGCTGCGCACCGCAAGCTTCCACCCCCGACAACCCACCTGCAGACCTACCACCCAGCTGAGGAGTCTCAGGGATGACTTTAGCCTCCCCGTACCACCTTGGAGATTCTGCCTTACCACAGACGTCATCGGCCCTTTCCTCCGGTTCTGAGCGCAGTGGCAGAGCAACAGGGTCACTCAATGAGCGTAGGGGATCAGACGTGCCAGCCTCAGAAGATCGGTGGGGCTTGGAGGGGGGGCGCCAACGCCAACAACTATCATGGCAGGGACGCAGGAGTAGGCCCAGGCGAAAAATACTCCGCCGGCAAGCCGACAGGGACAAGCTGGAGCTCCCTCTCCGTGGCAGAGCTAGGGCCATCCGAGGAGAAAACCTTCGCTGGCAACATGGCAGAGCAGTCCGCCCGGCTATCCTCCTGATGACGAATGACCCCGAGTGGGGGTAGAGTTCCACCGGTGCCGGCCCGTTAGGGCACCCCTGAAGAGGGGACACAATTGGGCGGGGGAGAAGAGGCATCGCGGGTTTCGGAAACCCGATAACCCCGCGCGGCTCGGACTTGGGTAAGTTGCGGGTAACTGGGTTTCCACCCGAGACTCTTGACGAAAGCTCAACTACTCGGGCCGAAACGGATGGGCCATGCCCAACAGTGCTTGTGCGCACGCCTGCCTGAACAAGGCCCATGGGTCCGGAAGCGTGCACAGTAGGCCCAACAGCAGACGGGGGCTGGTTTGAATTCAAACCGTCCGTCCCCGTGTCGTCTTCAACCTTCGGACAGGGCGAGGGATGCCGTAGAACCGCCTGCCGCAACCGTTCCTCCTCCACCATCGAGTCTCCAACAGCCACCTTGACTACGAAATCACGGCCACCAAAGGAGAAAAGGACCGCCAGTGGAGCCAGAAGAGGTGCCGGTGCAGAGACAATAGCTTCGACAATGATGACTCGACAGTCCGGGACGAATCTCACGGTGCCCCATTCCACAACTCCAAAGGCTCTAGCTAAAAACTGCATCCTGACATCGTCACAAAGACACAACGGGACCCCGACAAATCTAACCCAACAAGAGCTCAATGATGTGGCAAAGGTTCCCCGACAAAGGCCCAACGTTGAACACATAGGATCGAGCCATCTCCGGCGAGCACACTGGCATTCGCCGCCTCTAGAGCACATTGAGCGGCCACCGCAATGACTAGGAGGCCACCTCTGTGAGCCACCCTAACATCCCAAGGGCCGCTGGCACCAAGGATGGCAAACTCGGTTTCGGACTCGGTTTCGACCGAGTCCGAACCGATACCACTCGGTATCGGTTTCGGTTTCAGCCGAAACTGGCCGAAACCCAATTAAAAGTTTGACCCTACATCTGACCTAGGAGAAAGCAAACCTACTGGGAAGGAGGCAATAGGGACATCATGCCCCTGGGATGAGGGCGGATCAAATATAGCATGATCTTCTACAGAAATCTCTGTTTCAAAATTGACGTTTTTTTTGGAGATCCGTGGAGATCATACAACAAGATGAAGAGGAGGGAGGAGGAGGAGGAAGGGCCCGGGGGCAGAGAGATGGAAAGATTATATTGAAGAAGGGGTCGGAAGACCAGAACCACATATTTGAGAGATCAACAGGTGAATCGGGCGACCACCTGGATGTCAAATCAATTGGCGGGCAGTGCCCGCATGGACAATTAACAATTAGAAATTTGATCGGCTTCTCATGCCGAAGGGGAGGCTGAAACATTGATGGATCAATAAGAAGGGACGGCGAACAGGGAACAAAGCTTAGCTGTTGAAGGAGAGATTTTAACCGGGAAGGAGACCAAGAGAAAAGGATAGGTGAGCTCACCCTTTCCCATGGATCGTAAGCTGGCTTCTTTGGCTTCCACTGCACAAGCCGTATCTCCTGATCTTGGCAACCATCTGGTTCTTTAAACATTCTGGCAAACGCTCGGCTGAAGTCAAGCATATCAACAACTGACCCCTTTGGCAGCAGAGGCGGACTGGCAACTGTACAAGCTGTGCTTTTCTTCTCGGGCTATGCTATCTGTGGCTTCAATGTACTTGGCTGGAGAGGGCCTTTAATGAAATACTGGTGGTAGTCCCAGGTAAGTGGCCCTGAGTCTCCCAAAATTGACAATGCAGACTCTCGGTAACTGAGACCCCTCCTGTTCATCTTTCTTCCTTTGGGGACCGGTTTGGTCCGCCCTTGTAATTGTGCCCCGAGGCCTCTCCCCGGTTGATAGCCTAGCCTCAAAATAATGGACCAGCCTTTGGAATCTTAGATTTTTGGCTTCTCTTTAATATTAACAGGTGCAGTGGCGGGCTTGCGCGGCGCATAAGCCCAAGGGAAGTCAAGATCCAACATAGAGATAACGGGCCGACTACTGGGCCATAAAGTTGGCAAGATCTTCTCTGATATAGCTTTAACTGACTGGACCGTGGATAAGTTTTTTACCTTAACCACCCTCCCTTGAAAAGGGAATTTGAGACACTGATGGGCAGTGGATGGCAAGGCGCTGAGAATATCAATCCATGGACTACCCAAGATAGTCTTGAACATGGGGTCGATGTCTAGCACATAGAATTCAATGGGCATAGTAAGAGGCCCAAGCTCAGCCTGAATGGTGACAACCCCGTGACATGCTCTCTGTGAGTTGTCATAAGCTACTATGGTAGTCGGGGTAGGGCGTAGGAGTTCTTCTGATAAGTTGTAGGCCCTGAGAGTGCTGAGCGGGAAAACATTGATAGATGCCCCTGTATCAACCAATGCCGCATCTACGGTGACTTTGTTCAAGATAATAGAAATGCAAAGTGGCATCTGTCGAGCTTCTGGAGGTGCAAGCTCAGTTTCGGAGAAGGTGATTACTGGCCCCTTGGAGATAGTTGCCAATGCTGTAGGTAGGCTATCAACTACCACATCTTCACTGACCATCACCTTCTGAAGAAATTTTCTCAATGCATCCTGGTGAAGGGTAGATCTCTTTATCAGCTCCAGCACAGATATTTTGGCAGGCACCCAGACCAAGTGATGCAGTAGATCATATTGGGTACCCAGTAGTGGCTCAGTCTCTTCTTGATTAGCAGTCGACTGTGAAGACTGGGGATTGGGTGTAGGAGCACCAGTGGAGGCATAATTTTCGTGGAACAAATGCCCGCTCCGCAGGGCAAGGTTCTGTGCTGACACGGCATCAGCTGACAATCTAATAGGCCCGATGGGGTGGATGAGTGGCATGGAAGAGGGCGTGGTGGAGATAATGGGAGTGGTAGTGGAGGTAACGGGTTGCAGAGGAAGAATGACAGGCGGAGGGTTGGAGGAAGGCGTGGTGATGATGGCGGGTGCGGGAGCTGGTGGAGGCAAAAGGAGAAGTGGAGATGTGGTGATGATGGTGGGTGCAGGAGCTGGCGGAGGCGTAAGGGGAAGTGGAAGTGTGGTGATGGGTGAAGGGTTGGATGGAAGGGTAGTAACGGTAGCGTGGGTGATGAGCAATGGGCGAGATGTGCAGGTGAGGGTGTTGTTAGTGGAGTGGAGGCGAATGGAAGGACAAATGGTCTAGCGGGTGGAGGAAGGGTTTGATGGTTAAGAGCAAGGATGATTGGAGCAGGGGGTAAAGACGGGTTGCGGTGGTCATGGTGAAGGGCCAAGAGTTGTTGGACAGATCCATCATCATCATATGACCACCCGGCGTCAGGAGCCGGGGGTTGAACTAGGTTAACCTGAGCTGGTGCCGGCGGCTGAGGCTGCGGAGCAAGAGGATTATTTGGCATGGGGTTTTGATGGATCCCCAAGTCTTGGACCGGCTGCTGCTGTGGTGGCTGCTGCGGTGGCGGTGCTTTTTGCTGTTGCACTTGCTGCCTCGGCGCTTGCCTTCTTTTTTCTTTAATTTCGATAATGGCCTTATGCATCTCGGCCCAATCTATCCTGTGACCTTCATGTAGGTCATAGACCAAATCTCTAAACTGAAAGCATCCTTCAATCGTATGCCCCGACTTCTTGTGGAACATACAGTACTTCGTCTGATCAATGGCCAGATTCCAGACGGGCCGTTCCGGAGGGAGCTGAATCGCATTAACTGACATGAGAGCGAAAAAGATATCTGTAAGGGTTTCTGGCAAAGGAGGGTATTGGGCTCTCTTCGGAGCCGGGTGCTTGTTGGTGTAGCCGTTGGGTAGAGGGACATTGTGGTATTGTGGGGGTTGCTGGGGTTGTTGCTGAGCGGGGAAGGTGTTTTGCGGAGTGGTGAATGTAGGTGGAGGATTTTATGGAGTGGAGAAAGCGGGCAGAGAGTTTTGTGGAGTGGAGAACTGGGAGTTGCGGGGGTTTTGTGGGAAGCAAATTTGATTGGATTGGTTAGGAAATGGGAATGTAATGGCTTGCACTTTTAACCCCCTCTCTCCTCCTCCGTTCTGTTATCTCTCACTCTCTCTCATGTCTCTCCTCTCCCTTACACTCCCGTCTCTCCATCCCTCTCCCTTCTCACCTCTGGTGGCCGACGGCAATGGCGAGGGGACGTGTGGCAGAGCGACGATAGTGGCATGCGGCGAGGATGAAGCTGAGGGACGTGGCGTGCTTTGAGGGGGAGGCGATCGCGGCCTTGGGAGTTGACCGTGTGGGAGATCATCATTTTTGTGGGCTTTTCGACAGTAAAAGCTTGGTTAAGGTAGGGGGATAGATCCCTAGCACTCTTGCATGTTTTCCCTCACAATTTCGTGCTCCAGCGAGATTGAGAGTGGGCGCATTACTTATTTTGGGAGCAATGTTCATGTTTGGGATGAGTGACGTTTTCAGCCAATTTAGGCCCCGAATGTAGTTTGGATTTGATTTTCGGATTATAAGAATTCTCGGGGATGGATTCCCCTCATTTTCCCCTTTGCATCAAGGCGAATGGGTCTCTGGATCAAACTTCGCTTAGAGTTTAGTTCATATCTGTGAACCTGGCAGTGGACGGCCATGGGAGTGGCCGTATGCCCCAATGCTAGACGGCTAGAACCCTGGTCGCCCAGGATTGCTGGGCTACCAGAGGTCTGGCCGCCCAGGTTGCTGGGCGGCTAGGTTCCTGGCCGCCTTGCTCTCTCTCTCTCCCCCTTTGTCCCAGGTTGCAAGCGGCCAGACTGCAGGCCGCCCTGCACTATTCCTGGGCAGCCATAGGCCTGTCCACCCTGGTCTATAGTGCTGGCCGCCCAGGCTCTGTTCTGCCTTGGACTAGGCGGCCAAGGTGGTGGCCACCCAGGCTTGCTGGGCGGCCAAGAAGATGGCTATCCAATGCATAGGATGGCCCTATGCTGGGCGGCCAATAGGTTGGCTGCCTAGTCCATTCCTGCCCTGGGGTACCAAGCTTCACCGTTTCTTCCTCCGAGGTGTCTGTATGCGATGTGATTTTGCTAAAGAGGTGTCCACATGATTCTCCATGATCCAGGATTTCTGTATAAGATATCTTGGGATATCCCTATAGGATTTGTGTTTGTAGGGAGTGTTCTTCCCCATGTAGGTGATCGTTAATAGAGGTCTGTTCCTGCGAGAGTTTGGTTGGCCAGCGCTCGCTGGTTCTCATTACCGACCTTAGGAGGTTTACCTATACCAGACTATGCCACTTCGTGGTTTTAGGTGTGCGTGAGTTAGACCTTCTTTTGAGCAGTACTCTACTGGCTCAACTTACTGAGTGTCGTGCACATACCAGCTAGGCTGAGAGTGTTACTTACTGAGTGCCGACACATTCTGACCACGTGGTTGAGAGCTATTCCCGATGTGATAGTTTTTAAGCTGGTTACCGTAGGGCCACTTGTCTTTACAGCCCGAGTCTGACTGGGGGAAAAACCAGCTAGAGGATATGACTTAGAGTGCATGGTCTGTGTGTACACACGTGGTTGGGGGCAGGGAACCTATTACGTCCCGAACAGATAGCAACTAAAACATGCTGGGAACGTGGCAGCGAACAGTCATGAATAATCAGAACAACTATGATTGACAATATAACTAGACAAAACACAATTTCATTGAAGTTCCAAATATAAGGTCATTACAAATTGACTCAAACTAATAGACTCAATAAAAAGAAAATTACAAGGGACTCTCCATCTAGCTAGACTAGACACAAGACTATAGGGTTCATCTAAGTTGTCAAAGCTCTCTTCACTCTTGCCCTTGCCCATCTTGATTGCCTTCGTCTTTATTATTACCTGAAAAATATTGAAAATACTAGGTGAGTGAATGCTCAGTAAGAATTACATCTCTATGATCTAGACTTGCTTAAAATAATTAACAGTTTATGCAATGCACTATGATCATGCATGAATGAATGCGAGACAATGTAGAGAATATAGCAATAGGATAAGGCATGAAATAACTAGCAAGAAGGTTGAACCAAGTTGCAAGATATATCAAACATGGACTTTCCACATCATGTCATGAGATATTGGCTATTCTTGGGCAGGGATTTATGATCATCAAGCACTCAAATTAGTTCAGTAATTACCTAGTGATCCAGTGGTCTTTCCTCATAGGTTTATCAATGATTTATTTTAGCACATGAGCCATTGGTCTTTCCTCATGGGTTTATCAATAATTTGTTTTACCTCATGAGCCAGTAGTCTTCCCTCATGAGTTTATCAATAATTTGTTTTACCTCATGAGCCAACAGTCTTTCCTTATGGGTTTATCAATAATTTATTTTACCTCGTAAGCCAGTGGTCTTTCTCATGGGCTTATTAATAATTCGTTTCACCACATGAGCCAGTGGTCCTTCCTCATGGGTTTATCCATAATTTGTTTTACCTCATGAGCCAATGATCTTTCTCATGGGTTTATCCATAATTTGTTTTTCCTCATGAGCCAGTGGTCTTTACTCATGAATTTATAATGGTTTAGGACTTCCATCCCATAGGAAATAACAGTCATACGGTCGAAGGCCCATTAATCACTAGACATTATTTAACGACCAAGTTCAAACTTTTCGGGGGTTCAGAAGAGAACAATCACAACTTTCAGAAGTGTACAAGTATATAAAGGTAATTGTCATGTTGATAGACATGGCAGAATGTAGAATAACAGTTACTTCTTGACTTATAAATCCATGGGAAACTGGCATCCACGTAGGATGCCACGGATATAGAAATTCCACTCAGAAGGTCGCCAATTCCCATAAATAGTAAGGCACGAAGGAATTTCACATCACCTACACTGGACGCTACTTCAAGAATTAGTGACACCTATCCCAGACGCTAATTCTGGGTAGGGTCAGAATTCTCACAGAACATCCAATCTTGGTGCTCTAAGATGGCCGGGTGTCATGCTTTCTTCAGAAGGACATGACCAAAATAAGATTAAAGTTCTCCAAGTTAACTAGGTTCTTTCTCTCTCTTCACCAACGCATGGGTTAACTAAACTTCTGGGTGCTTCAAAGATACAAATGCGCCACCACCCCCTTTTTATGCAGGATGAAGGATGATTAAGCAAGTCCCTCAGGCTCCTGCATATGCACTTCGGTGAATGGCTTCGTGCCCGAGCCGCTATACTCTTTCACTGATTTTGAACTTTCATCTTAATTGATGCTTAAACCTTTTTCTTCCTTTATTTTGATGTTAACCCCACATCAACAAGATGTGTAGTTTGGCAAATGGCTTCGTGGCCGAGCAGCTATACTCTTCCATCAATTCTGCCTTTTCATCTTAATTGATGCTTGAACCTCTTTCTTCCATTATGTTGATGCTAACCCCACATCAACTAAAATGCGCACTTCGACGAACGACTTCGTGCCCGAGTCGCTATACTCTTCCATCGATTCTGACCTTTCATCTTAATCGATGCTTAAACCTTTTCCTCCTTTGCGTTGATGTTAACTCCACATCAACAAAAATGCGCACTTTGGCAAATGGCTTCATGTCCGAGTTGCTATATTCCTTCATCGATTCTGACCTTTCATCTTAATTGATATATAAACCTTTTCTCCTTTGCATTGATGATAACCCCACATCAACTAAAATGTGCATTTCGGTGAATGGCTTCGTGTCCGAGCCTCTACACCCTTTCATCAATTCTGACCTTTCATCTTAATCAATGCTTAAACCTTTTAGTCTTTTGCGTTGATGTTAACCCCACATCAACAAAAATACACACTTCAGCGAGTGGCTCCGTGCTCAAGCCACTATACTCTTTCGATGATTCTGGCCTTTTGCCTTAATCGATGTCTAAACATTTTCCTTTGTGTTGATGTTAACCTCACATCAATGAAAACACATCTTCTGACAATGGGCCTTTTGCTGCCCGGTGAATGGCTCTACACTGGAGCTGTTGAACCATCATTTGCATCTGAATTCTCATTAACCTTAGGTCGAACATGACACTTCGACCCATGCATTCCTTTTCAAAAAAAAAATGTGACTTAAAATAGAGGTGCCCCATCGGACTTGCTCAAGCACTTTGCTGAGCAAGGGCAAGAATGACTATAGCCTGGCTGTGGCAAAAACTTGGAAGGGCGCTGTAGGTAGAATTGGGTACCCCGCCATGTGAAAACCTGCAAGGGCACGTGGGCAAAAGTAAGAGGGGCCTGGCTCCAGAGAAAACCCGAAAGGGCGCTTGAGTCAGTGATGTGGTAATATAAAAAAAAATGATGATGAGGCATTGTTATTTTCAAACCTTTCTTTGCTTCGGCATTTACCCCATGTCCATGAACAAAGTTACCGTTGAATCTTGATATCATCGTCAAGATGAATGCCAAAATCGTCTGCTGTAGGCCTTATGCCTATGCTGCTAAAATAAACACATTCTTTGCTTCGACATTTACCCCATGCCGATGAACAAAGCTACCATCGAATCCTTGGCATCATCGTCAGATTCGATGCTAAAATCGTCCGGTGGAGGCCTTACGCCTATCTTGCTGAAATAAACCCTTCCTTTGCTTCGACATTTACCCCATGACGATGAACAAGGCTATCATCGAGTCCTTGACATCATCATCAGGATCGATGCTAAGACCTTTCAGTGTAGTCCTTATGCCTATGCTGCTAAAATATACCTTTCTTTACTTCGGCATTTACCCCATGCCGATGAACAAAGCTACAATCGAATCCTCGACATCATCGTTAGATTCGATGCTAAAACCATCTGGTGTAGGCCTTGCGCCTTTGCTGCTGAAATAAACCCTTCACTTGCTTTGACATTTACCCCATGTCGATGAGCAAAGCTATCATCGAGTCCGTAACAATCTCGTCAGGATCGATGCTAAGACCTTCCGGTGTAGGTCTTATGCCTATACTGCTAAAACAACCCTTTCCTTGCTTCGGCATTTATCCCATGCCGATGAACAAAGTTACCATCAAATCCTTGACATCATTGTCAGGATTGATGCCAAAATCATCCAGTGTAGGCCTTACGCCTATACTACTAAAATAAACCCTTTCTTTACTTCGGCATTTACCCCATGCTGCTGAACAAAGTTACCATCAAATCCTTGACATCATCGTCAGGATCGATGCCAAAATCATCCGGTGTAGGCCTTATGCCTATGCTACTAAAATAGACCCTTTCTTTGCTTCGGCATTTAATCTGTGCTGATGAACAAAGCTATAGTCGAATCCTTGACATCATCATCAGATTCGATGCTAAAACCGTCCGGTGTAGGCCTTATGCCTATGCTGTTGAAATAAACCCTTTCTTTGCTTCGGCATTTACCCCATGCCGATGAACAAAGCTATCATCGAGTCCTTGACATCATCGTCAGGATTGATTTTAAGGCCTTCCAGTGTAGGACTTATGCCTATGCTACTAAAACAGACCTCTCTTTCCTTCGGCATTTACTCCATGTCGATGATCAAGCTACTGTCAATTCCTTGACGTCAATGTCAGGATCGATGCTAAGACCCTCCAGTGTAGGCCTTACACCTATGCTTCTACAACAAACCTTCCTTTACTTTGGCATTTACCCCATGCCGATGATTAAGCTACCGTCGATTCCTCGACATCATCATCGGGATCGATGCTGAAATTTTTTGTAAAAGCCTTGCAGCTAAAACCATTAAAGTAAAACCATCTTTTGCTAAACATTTCAGGCCTATATTCCCTCTATCCTGACACTCAGTGGCTGCTTAAATAAATAAATTCTACCATACTCAGGATTGTGGACCTTTGAGGCACTCGCGGCGTGGTGGAGCAAACTCCTCACCCTTTCTCTGAAAGTGTGAGTGCTCTCCTATGTTTTATGCGTGGCAACCCTTGAAAAGTAAAAGAGTCCTTTGACACCTAGTCATCAGAGCAAGAAAGCAACAACAAAAAAAAATAACACACAAAGGAAGCCCAAGGGCTGCAATAGAATAAACTTCTGATTTCCACTATGATATAAAAGGAAATTACAAGAATATCTCCGCTTAAAGGAGCAGGATTACATAGAAGTATGACTACTGTTGATGAAAGATATCATCAAATTCTAAAAGCTGCGACGCCCTCCTCCAAGGGCGTCTTCTTCTGGTAACGCCTTAGGCCAAGGCGTGTCCTTCTGCCTTGCTTAGGAATAAGTTCCACAGTTTCGAATATGGAGGTGCTGCGTGGTCTATCTCTTTCCATTTTTGAGGGTGCGCGGTCTTACACCGACCATCTAGCTTCTATAAATGGCACGTTTCAGGCCGTTTGAGCTCCAGCCAGCTCTCCGTCCCGCGTTCCTCCTCAGCACTGCACACGGCCCATCATTCGGCCGTCTACGTTCCTGAGCGGTCTCCAGTGGACTGTGTTCATCTCGTTCTAGCGCTGCAGCATTGGCGAGTGTCTCATCCGTCTCACCTTTCCAAGGTACGTGGTGCTCTCCTTGCACTTGATACCTTGGTGGCAATCACAACTTGTTCACGCTCATGGGTGATTGATTGTTGTGTCATGTGACTCCTCCATACTGTTCACTCTCACACACATTCACTCATTTTCCCCCTTTAGCTTTTATTTCATATCTTGATCCAAAAGGAGGAAAAGAAAAATATCTATAGTGGGGTCCATCAGTGACTGGCTAGATATGCAAAGAAAGTTCTGGGAGTGGTTCCATATAGCCGAAAGAGAAGTCACCGTCGCTGAACTTTATGCAACCGGATAGAAGAATGATGAAACTACCCTAGAATACATCAAGAGATGGCGGAGCCTTAACATGAGGTGTAGGCGCCTGCAACACCAAGAAGACGCGGTCCAGATCTGCAAACACATCTGAAGTAGGAAGTCCTAGAAAAGATGATCGGGATGGAGTTCGGGTCATTTGACCGATTAAACAATGTGGTGGTGGAGATCGAAGCTTTCCTCTCACGACATTCTCCCACCCCGACCGCCTCAAGCCAGGAGGTAAAATCAACTGATAAGCAGTCCGCACCCAAAGAAGTCAACATAGTCAACTTCAAGGACTTCGACCAGTAGAAGAACATGGATAAAGGAGTCGCCAACACTCCTCTTGCCAAGCCGGTCGAACAGCAAGAAAGCCCCTCCCTATGATCCAGAATGAACAAGTTTTATTCCTTCCCAAAGGAGAAGACCCGGTTCCTCTTTGAATGGGCCACTAGATATAACAAAATTACTCTCCTAGAGCTAAAGAGACCCAGCGATGCCAAAAGGAAGGATGATCCCCGATTCTGCTCATATCATCATATGCTCGGGTATACCATCGAAGATTGTTATGTGTTTAAAAACACCATTGAAGGCATGATCAAGAAGGGGGAGCTCCAAATGGGTGAACACAAGGTGGGTCCACCGTGCCCCCACGAGATGCCTATAATGGGGGCCATGGCCAATATGATATCTTTATATCAACAATTGCCCGAGGAGGTGGCAGAAGCTTGTGCAAAGCACACCTACGAGGGATTCGTCCTGCCCCCTGCAAAGGACCAGGGAGATTTGTAGATGGTGCCAAAGAAGCAAAGAAGAAAGCCGACATCCCACCCTGCCCCGGGAGTCCAAATTCATGGTGTCACACCTCAACTGTCGTCGCCGATTGTAACCCTGGTCTGGTACGAAACCACTCCTCAACTAGTCCTCCGAAGGCTAACTGATAACAAGAAGAAGTAGCTCCCATTGCGAATGCACATACAAGCCAGCCTGGCAGTCAAACGATTGCAGGCGATCATCGATGGATTGGAAGAATATGAACAACCCAAGATCCAGCCAGTGTAGCTGAAGGAGTATGTCCTTGGGAGCATTTTGAATCCCTGTAGTTGGCCGAAGAAGTCGAAGTTGAAGAGGAAGAGCCAGGAATATAGGATGAACCTCCCCAAGAGCAGCCACCAGCTGTGAAAGAGAAGAAGAAGAAGAAGAAGCTGAAGAATAAAAGAAAATGTAGCATTGTATCCTACAATACCTTGTCGGCTTTGTTCAACATGGCCCAAAACTTCGAAGAGGAGGATGAGGAGACATGCTTCACGCCAGCCGAAGCAAATCAGGTTGAAACTTCCACCTCCAAGCATGCCACTAGATATGGGAGGAGGTGGGACGCTTGCCCCTAGCCAATCACAATATCATATTCAGGGGTGAACACCCATATCAAATCCTCGAACCTGAAGGGAAAGGCATGAGAGTCCTGCCTCTGCTGGGCCTTTACCCTGAAGACACAATCGGCAAAGTGATCCCCTCGTTCGCCAAATTTTTGCTCGCAAAGGAGAACAAACAACCATGCTAGCAAGCTGAGTCAAAGGCCAAGAGCACTCCTACCTCGGCCTCTGATGTGCCATCCCCGGGGAACAAAGATAATGAGGGCACTATAGATAGGCTCGTGTAGATGAAGGAACCAGCTGATCAAGCATGTCAAGATCAGGCAGCCCCCGAAGAAGAAGATAAACTATCTTCTCCGCCGACTCCTCCGGCACCAAAACATGGCAAGCACGACAAAGTCAAAGAAGTCAGGCTGGCCAATGTCAAAGCCCCTACCAAGTCTACTAGAAGTATTGTTTCAGTGTGAGCCTAATCGAGGTCAGGGACATGAAGATAGCCGGGTTCAACTAGAAGTTTGAAGTCCCAATGGGCACAGCGGAGTTCGAGCTTTTGCTAGGAGACTTCACCACCAAGGTGCAGTTCCACGTCATCAACTCCGATACTTCATACAGAGCATTGCTCGGCTGGCCGTGGCTGCATCAAAATTGGGTGGTGTCTTCCACTTTGCACCAGTGCATCAAGTACTCTCAGGATGGAAAAGAAGAAAGGATATTTGTCGACTTACACCCCTTTGTGGTGTTTGAATGTCATTTGCTGGATGCGTCACTCTACATGGAGAAGTCGAACTAGATTCCCCAACCAGTGCAAAGCAAAGTGTTGGCCCAGAGAGATGGCGGACAAGAAGGGGTGTTGAATTGTCCCCTTGCCGAGATGGCAGATTTTTAAAATCTTTCTTAGCTAAACATAGTGAAGTCAAGATTACTAACGTTGATTAGCTCAAACCCAAGTGTGATTAAGATTAACGTGAGATACAATAGATATTCTCTCAACCTTTCCGATCTCAAAGGGGAGAGGAGGGGGGCAAAATTCTGCCAAGGGGTGGGGAGAGAGAGGGGGTGGCAACCTAGTTGGTGTTGGTTTTGGTGGGAATTGAAGGTGGGGGTCTTGGGTATGCCAAGGGATGTCTAGAAATGGGGAGGGGTGCCTAGGATGGTGAAGAGTTGGCTTGGGAAGGGGAAGGGGTGAGTTGGGGAGTGGAGAGGTGTCTAGGGGGTTGTGGTGTCTTAATGGGGAATTGAATGGGTGTTGGTGGATTTGAAGAGTCACGATGAGGTGGCGGTCAAACGGGTGACATGGCGGGTGAGGTGGCGGGCTAGGGCTATTGTGGAGGGGCTGTGGAGGTGCTGGGAAGAGGAGGATGGGTTAGAGAGAGAGTGGGGACGAGTTAGAGAGAGAAAGTAGAGAGAGAAAGTGAGATAAGTGGGAGAATCCACTCCCAAGGGAGAATCCACTCCCACTAGGGAATCCACCCTAGGCTATTGGCATCCACCAATAAGAAACACAATAGAAAACTCTCAATTTTTCATTCATTCGACATTATTTTTAAATGGGGGGAGTTGGGTCCTATTTATAGGAGCTCAACTCTTTACATGACCAAACTGTCCTTGACATTTAAACAAAAGACCAAGCCTATCGTGTAGAGTAGACTATGGGCCTAACTAATGGACTAAGGCCCAATTGACATAGAACTTACATAAATAACTCCCTAACCTAGGTACTTGACTCAATAAAAGTAAATATTACATGGATATGACTCCGAAAAAATGAAGAAAAATATATAATGTGACCATGAACTCGAATTCTTGTTGCCGATGATCATCCGAGTCTCGAGTGAGAGGGAATTGTGTTAGATATCCCTATCATGGCTGCTCCGACCATCGGCCATCCGAGTCTGCAATTGTGCTACTACCGACTCAGACAGGGACTTGGTTGGAGAGGTACCAGTAGATGTCTCCGGAGTCCGCCTTGCGCTTCCCTAGTCGGGTTGTGATGGACGCCTATAGGTTGAAGCCTGTGTCCAGGCTGTTGTGCAGATGGAACAGTTGGGAACGGAACAGGGGATGGCCCCCATGGGGCGGACTATAGGAAAGAGCTTTCAGAGCCTCTCTGGGCAGCTGCAGGTGATGCTGGTGGCCGAAAACTTACAACAGTTCTTTGCTCTGCTCATGGAGGGGCAAATGCGATAGGAGCAGGATGATATAGAGTAGCCACTTTCAGACAGAGAAGCAAGGGGTTGGCTTATCCTAGACAAGGGTGCTGGAGGGCCAGTCTAAAGAGGGAGAGGCCATCATCTCGAAAACTCCATGTGGAACAAGGGTTACAGAGGACAGCTAGTCTGATGGAGAGGATATGGCGGCAGTTGACAAGTTGGGGAGGGAGGAGGTGAAAGAGATGGTCGGGATGGTGGAAAGGATGACCGAGGCACAGGTAAGTGCGTTGGCTAAGAGAGTGGACATATCTTTTGCAAGTTTGGAGAGAGACCTTAAAGGGCTCTTTAGCATAATAGAAAAGAGATGGCTAATAATCATGGCAAGGGAGGCAAAAAGGGGGAAGACTAATAAGAAGGGGGAGGGAAGGAGGAGAGGAGAAGGGGAGTGAGCAAAAGGTAGAGGGTGGGAGGAACAATTCCTTGCTCTCATGAGGATCGTCTCATGGAATGCGAGGGAGATTAGGAGGAACGAGAAGAGGGTAGTGAAGGAAGTTGTCAGAAGATGCAAGATTGATATTGTGTGTCTACAAGAAACTAAATGTGAGGGGGATGGAGAAGTAACCGTGAGAGAAATTGAGGGAATTGGCATGGGGAGTTGGAAACATTATCAGGCAAGGAGGTCAAGGATAGCATTTTGGCCCAAATTGAGGGGCTAGACTGTTTGGAGGAGGCAGGTTTAATGGATGAGTCCCATAGGCTGCTTAAGGACAATCTTAGGGTAGACCTTGAGGAGATCTTTATGAGGGAAGAAATATTCTAGAAGCAGAGATCAAGGAAAAAAATAGATTAAGGAGGTAGACGGAAGCATTGCTTACTTTTAGCGGATTGCTTATAGAAGGAGGACGAACTCCATTACCAACATCACAGTAGGGAACCAGGTCTATAGCAGAGACGAAGACATCAAGGGGTAGACAAGAAATTTACTTCAAATTGTTCTCTGAAGATGCCGTGATGAGACTGACGATTGAGGAAGACCTCCTTCCTCATCTTTCTAAGGAGGAGAGAGGTGCCCTCTCTCGGTCCTTGGAGGATGTCCACTAGGCAATATTCTCTCTTATAGGTGACAAGGCCTTGGGCCCAAACGGATTTTCAATGGTCTTTTTTCAATGATGTTGAGATGTCATCAAGGCTGACCTTATGCTTGCAATGTGGGAGTTCCAAGATGGGAAAGTACATTTGAGGGGTATTAATAAAACACTCCTAGTCTTAATCCCTAAGAAACAAAGAGCACAATACTTTTAGGACTTTGGACTTATTAGCCTGCTAAATGGGACTTATGAAATCATTTCCACGCTACTAGCCATGAGATTGCATATTGTGATTGACAGGTTGGTTAGTGGACATTAAGGGGCTTTTATTAGGGGATGCCACATCCAAGAAAATTGTTTGATAGCTTATGAATGTCTACATTCTTTGAAGACTCAGATGAGGAAAGGGATATTCCTCAAGTTGGACTTTGAGAAAGCTATTGGCGGTGCTTGTTTGACGTCCTTCTTAGGATGGATGTTGGGTGAAATGAATTGACTAGATCCGGGCTCCTGTTTCGTCAATCACTTTTGTAGTTATGATCAATGGAGAGCCTACACTTTTTTTCATAGTGGTAGAGGTTTTCGATAGGGAGATCCATTGGCCCCTCTACTTTTGTGCTCGTGGCACATACATTGAGTAGGATGTAGTTGAGGGCTGAAGCCCAGGGCCTTACTAGAAGCCTTCACATGGGGACAAAGAGTATCCAAATCACGCACATGTAATATGTCGATGATACTATTCTATTTTTGGTAGAGGATGAGCAATAGCTATATATTGCTAGACTGATGTTGGAGTTGTTGGATGAAGTCATTGGGCTCAAGGTGAACTTCAATAAGAGTCAAATTGTGGGGATCAATTTGGAAGATAGGACACTCAGGAGAGTAACATGCATAATGGGATGCCAAGTGCATTCCCCTTTAACTATTTGGGCCTCCCGCTGTCACCAGGTGTCCTGCATTGCAGCAATTGGCACATGGTGGTTCAAAGGTATGAATCCAGATTGGTAGGGTGGAAGGTGAGGCTCTTCTTGTATGGGGGTAGGATGGTGCTATGTGAATCAGTAATGGATAGTCTCCCCATATACTTTCTTTTCATCTTCCGTATCCCATTGACGGTTGCTGAAAAATTGGAGTACTCAAGCAAGATTCTTTTGGCATGGGAGTGGAGACAGAAACATGGGCTGCCATGAAATTGCCTTGGGTAGAATCTACAAGAGTAAGGACATGGGAGGTGTGGGCATAAAAAATATCATAGATTTCAATCTAGCGTTGCTAAGCAAGTGGCTGTGGAAAGTCGGGATGAAAGATAATGGTCTATGGCTACAGATCATTAAGCAGAGATACTTTGGGAGGTCTAGGGACTTGGACTTGCTACCATCCTCGCAACACAACATTTCACTAATCTGGAGAGTTATATTGCAGTGTAGGGACATCATTATGGCTGGCATCTGGATTCGGCTAGGGAGTGGTTAGAAATGCTTGTTTTGGGAAGATAGGTGGTGAGGAGACCACACTCTTCAAGACTCCTTTCCGCAGGTATATGTCATCACATCGGCACCTATGGTCGTGGTATCCCAGAGTTTTGACTCTTTTCTTTCAGGTGGGTCTGGAATCCTCCTTTCGAGAGGAATCTCAAGATGGAGGAGATGGACCAGCTGGAGGCATTACTCCTCTTCTTGATGGATTGTGCTCCCGAACCTTCCAAAAAAGATCAGTGGGGGTGGAGAGGGGAGAAGGATGGATCTTTCTCGGTCAGGCCAACATATAGAATTATCACTGATGGAGGCATGAGGCATCGATTTGCTATTCATTGGGTGCTCTTTCTCCCAGGAGGTTTGGTCATAGATGTCAAGTAGGACCCAGGGTGCAATCAACCAGTATGATAGTGTTCAACAGTTGTTAGCATACTGGCACAGAAGATAGACGCTCAAGGGTGATAGAATTACTTGGTGGCTTATCTTTCATGCCACCCTTTGGGCCCTGTCAGTTGAAAGGAACAACGAGATATTCAAAAGGGAAGCTAGGGTGTCAGATAGGGTAGTCTCCTTATTTGTGAGACTAAGAGAATGTGCAACCCTTCTCTGTAGTGTGGATTCACAAAAGTCTTCCATGTTTGTTTTGTTGGAGGATTAGTAGCAGCCGCACTGTTGTGGTGGGGAGGATTTTTTTGTATAGGGATTTTTGGGAAATTATTGACCATACTTGTAAATCCACTTTTCTTTAATACAACTAGTGTTACTACCCACTTTAAAAAAATGAGGGAAAATATGCTCAGATGGTTTGGACATGTACATCTTCGTCCTAACTCAATGCCAATTAGAAGATGTAACTAAAGCTTATGGATGCTAGTAAAAGAGCTTGTGGATGGTCTAAAATGAGATGGTGTTATGTTATTTGAAGATACATTGACTTCTTGGGTTTAAATACGAATATAGCACTTGATAGAATTTTTTGGCAGAATATGATTTATGTAGTCAACCCAAATAATGGGATTAGGATCTGACGATGATGATGATGATGACATCTTAATCTTGGTTATATTTAGGGATTTGATTTAATTATGTTGTATAAGTGCAAAAATCTCATTGTCATTTTGTTTATTTTTTCTGGTAGATCATTTTAAAGGAGTTCCAAGAATGTCATACTGGTAGTTTTCTTCTTGGGGGTGGCCCCATTGTGGAACGGTTAGGATGACTCTAGCTAATGAACTGGAGGTCCTGGGTTTGGGTCTGTGTGTGGGGACAGGTGAACTGGTGTGGTGGGGAAACCCCAGCCACAGTTGTCAAAGCGGTGAGACAACCCAAAGCATAATTGGGGTCTCCAAGTGCCTAAGCGCTTAGGCACCCACCTATGCAGTGCCCATAGGAAACATTCAGCGAGAAGTGCATATAAAATTTTCTATACAAAGGTTTAGTCCCCCTATTTGCAGGCTGTGTAGCAGAGTCTCTTGTATGTCACAGAGAGAGAGAGAGAGAGAGAGAGAGAGAGAGAGAGAGAGAGAGAGAGAGAGAGAGAGAGCTGAGTAGTAGTGTCTAGTAGTCTCTTGTGTGTGTGTGTGTGAGAGAGAGAGAGAGAGAGAGAGAGAGTCGCAGCGGTGGGGGTGGCAGGGTGACAGTGATGGAGTGTATGGAACCCAATCTACCTTTGACCCGGTCTCGCATCGTGGATCGAAAAAGCTTCAGACCAGAGGGTAGAGAGGATGAGCTGGTTCTGGGTCGAGTCAAGCGGGAGCCAGGTGTGAAGGCGGCGCCTTGGGCTGCGTGGCTTGCCTAAACAACGCTTTGGAATACTTTATGCAGGCCTAACTAGGCGCCCCTCCACCTAGCTCCCAGGACGGGCGCCTTGACAACTATTTGCAGGCTGGGTTTACTTCTTCATCTTTTTTAAAAAAAAATTTTTTTTTCTCTTGGAAGCGTATGCCGTGAGATTGGAATTTTGCATTGCTTTTATTTCGTAAGCGTCTAAATGTTCAGGACTAGTAGCTTTTCCTTGGAAATATGGTTGGGATGGACTTCTATTAATAGGCATGAAAATATTGCATCCAGATGGATAGTGTTGTTCTTAGAATTTAATTTTATGTACATCTAGATGTAGTTTGGTATCATAGGTTATAAACTTTTTTCTGGGTACTGAGGGAGCGGGTATACTGTCACAGACTGCACATTCTTTGAAAAAATGACATAATGCTTATTTTTTAAATGGAAGGGGCACTGACTTCCTAGGGCCTTGGTCATCTGCATGTGAACGGAAGGAAGAAATAATTATTATTTTTTTTTGGGGGGGGGCGCTGTAATGTATGAGATAGTAAAGAAATGGCTATTTCATTAGGCAGAAAAATAGGTATGTATTGTTCTGGAAGTGGGCTTTGAAGGGAGGACGATGTTCTTCAGTATGATTGGTGAATTTGACCAAAATCAGTTTTTCTAACGAATGTTAACGAAGTACAGATTTTTGGAGTTTTAGACTCAGAGTTTAAGGATTTCACTTGGATGGTTGTAGGTTTTTAATTTAAATACGCCCGCAATACGGGGGGCTTGTTTGGGTCGAGCAATGCTACCAAAACCACCGACTCCCCTATCCATGTCTGGGGGAAACCCTGTTGTGGAGTACATACGCAAAATATATTTGCATGCAAATAAATAGACACAAATTGTATTAAATGATGCATGCTTTATAAGAAAATTGTACCACTCTCAAATATAGTTAAGTTGTACTCTATATCATTGAGGCACCTTTTGAAGTATCGGTTCAGTTCTTATAAAGAATTTTGTAGTTAAGCATGCTTAATGGGGAGTAATATTGGGATGGGTGACCTCCCGAGAAGTCACCCATTATAGAGCCTATCACTATTAGAAAGAGACAAAATCATGAGGTCAGTAAATCAAAGCAGATAATACCTCGACGGTACAGAGTATGAGGTGTTAAAGAATGATATCAGAGCTATACCCAGTCGGAAGTGTAGGAATTAAGTGTCATGCAGGCCACCTCTAGAATCCTACCTGCCTGGGGGTTTGATTGTGTGCTATATGTGCCCAGCGATGAGGATGTCACCTATATAAGAGGCGTGGATTATAACACCCTCAATTATAGTTAAGTTATACTTTATAACATTGAAGTGCCTTTTGAAGTATCAACTTAATTTTTGTAAAAAACTCCATAATTAAGTGTGCTTAATAGGGAGTAGTATATGGATGGGTGACCTCCCGGGAAGTCCCCCATTCTAAAGTCGATCATTCTTAGAAAGGAACAAAACTGTGAGGCTAGTAGGCCAAAGCACTTGTGCCACTACAACCACTATGCTCAAAGGATTGGCAACTACTGTTGTCACAACATCAATGTGGGAAGTCAGATAGCCTACCTCTGTCTCTCTCATGGGAACAACCGACAGAGTGGTAGGGGGAGTTGTTGCTGCCATGGCTGTGGCAGTCGTATTGGCTGCAGTACCCACCAATGACTCATCAGTGTTGCGACCTCCACTGTGGAGGTACTCGTGACCTATAAGACGAAGCCAGGGAGGCACGAGTGCTCTCTCACAACTCACAGGCTGATTAGTCAATGGATTGGTGTTCCCCCTACAAGAAGAATGAAGCCCATTGTTACTGTCGATCTCACATTTCACTTCTGTATGGAAGATGCGAGGTAAAAACAATGTAGGATGAATCTGCGTGCTCTAGGGATGGGTGACAGGGACAAAACTGTGAGGCCAGTAAGCCAAAGTGGATAATACCTCAACGGTATAGAGTACAAGATATTACAAAAAATAACTATCTATAATATATTCACAATATTTGCATAAATATATACAATATACTCACAAAAGCATATACGCAAAAACGTGAAACACAACAATGTATGGGGGTCTACTACATATATTCAACATAGATGAATAAACCATCGTACCATGATCTCCCTCCCATCAGGGGTTATTAATGTAAGGTAGGGAGGTGGTATGGGTCCGGCAGCTCGGATAGGCGAAACCCAATGTGGTGCCCAAGTAGGTTGCATGGGAGATCAATATCCCATGACCCTAGGGTGTACAACATACGATGGTGGTGCCTAATACCTCGGTGTGTAAGACCACGGGGGTCATGCTGCAACTCAAAATGGTGCATGAACACTGTGTCTCACTTGCGATGCCTATCTATAAGGCCTACAAGGTACCCGCCAGAACGATCGAATAGGTCTGCACATTGGTGCAATTGGCTCAGTTGGAGGAGGAACCCATGGTACAGTAACTCTAATCGATGAAGGCGTCCAATGAGCTGCGACCATTACCGTGCCACCATAAGTGGGAAGTGGTGCTGGATCCTCGGTCGCTAGTTGCTCTCTCTACCTGCTAGCAATGTGATTTGTCATGCCATGATGCTTCTCAACTATGAATGGCATCGCATGTGTTTTGAGCCAATTGTTGTCAGGTGATGTCAATCATAGCAACCAGTAGATCCAGCTCACAGATGTTGGGTCACCACCGGGTATGCTTGCGTAAGCGGGTGAGCTGTCAACTATTGCTCGAGCCATTGCCACTGCAACCATTGGGCTCAAAGGATCGGTAGCTACTGCTGTCATGACGTTTACATGAGAAGTTAGATAGCCTACCTCTGTCTCCTTGATGGGAACCACTGATAGAGTGGTAGGGGGAGTTGTCACTGCCATGTCTGTGATAGTGGTACTGGCTGTTGTACCCACTAGTGACTCCTTGGTGTTGCAATCTCCACCGTAGAGGTACTCGTGACCTATAAGATGAAGCTGGGGAGGCACGATTGCTCTCTCAGAACCCACGGGTAGATTAGTCGGTGTAGTGGTGTTCTCCTTACAAGAACAATGAAGCCCGTTGTAACTGTCGGTCTCACATTTCACTTCTGTATGGAAGATGTGAGGTGAAACCTAACGTAGGATAAATCCGCGTGTTCTATGGACGGGTGACAGGGAGGATCAGCTCGAGCGACGACGGTGACTCCACAGGCTGGTTGCTGAGAAAAGGCATGTTGGGCATTGGGAAGGGCCACGACCCTGCCATCGTCAGGAGTCTATAGTAGACGCACAAAAACTATGATAAACCTATGGATTTGATACCAATGTTGATAATCCCAGACAATATATATGACTACAAAAATCACAAGTATAGTGTTAAGGATGTACCTTGTCCGCACAAAGTGGAAACAAAAGTGGAAGTGGAATGGAAGGAAAAGTTGAAGTTGAAGCAGAGGCGGAGATGCACACCATGCTTTGGTGAAGCCGATGGAGTCGCGTGTATTGACACCCCTTTAATGACCAATGAGTTGGGTCATTTTCTTATTCATCTTCATGATGTCCCGAGTTATTCGCTGCTTATTGGGTCATTTTGGTCAATTTTAGGGCTTATTTTTATGGGTCACTCTCCCTGGTTGGGCCTCGCTCCTTATCCTCTTCCTAATATTTAAAGCTTAATGGGCTTCCATTTGCTTTGCCACGCCTACGCCGTTAGCGGTCTATCTATCAGCCGTTTGCTAATGTTTAGCGGTTCCATTATCGATCGTTTGATGACACCAGAGTCCTCAGCCATCATCCTTCCTTTCAATCTTATCCTTTACTATGCGCTGAGCCCATGCAGTCTATCGTATGACCATTAGTGGCTATTTGGCGGCCCAATGAAAGATAATAATTCTATTCTATGAGCTTATATTTTCTTCCTAGTGCTTGTTACCTTCATGATATCCTTGATCTCTATGACTGTATTATCTTTCTGGCATGTTAAATGGAGTAGATAATGTCTGTTAAAACTACATGGGTTTAGTTGCATAATCTTGATACGATTTCCATGTTACCGTGTTACCATGTTTTTGACAAGTCATGTATCTTGCTAGATTTTCAAGGAAGAATGGTGTCTAAGAAAAGAGGTCTCTGGACAAACGCTTTAAGTGGATAAGTGATTACTTAATTAGGACCATGTGAATACGAGGGGAGCCTCCCACTGTCCCACCTCTTACATGGTCATGATTCTTTAGTTTTCTAGTTAAGCTCTGACTGCGAAAAATGAGATAGAATTTTCGCAAGAGTTATCCCTTGTTCTCGATAAGTTGTGTAATTACCAAAATTTTCAAGGAAGAATGGTGTCTAAGGAAGGAGGTCCACAGGTAAATACTTTAAGTGGATAAGTGGTTACTTAATAAGGATCTCGTGAATATGAGGGGAGCCTCTCACTGTCCCATCTCTTACCTGGCCGTGATTCTTTGGTTTTCTTGCTACGCACCCGACTATGAAAAACTTGATCTAAGCCTGTTTAACAAGGTTTTCCATGAGAACCGATCGTGTTGTGTCCGTCAATCCAATCCCTTCTTATCAACTTAATGTCGTTAACCATGTTGCCTTCTTATCGATTTAATGTCGTTGAACATGATGCCTTAAATCATCATTGAACTTCTCTTACAACTACTTGTAAACTTGTACTACTTGTCCTCAAATGATAATTTTTGCTAAATCTGTACTTTATTTCATAAGCTTTACCTTGAAATTCTTTGGCCATACATATTATGTGGATATCTAAATATACTTGGGATCTATGATCCATAACCATAATGCCTGGCGTTAATGGGGCCCGGTCTGGTCCTAGGGGGAGTGCCAAAAAGTACTTGTGTCCATGGGAGCTATTATTGACCTGGTATGGCATTGCACTGAAACATGCATCCAAGATTCGTTTATGACATTCCACAATTCATCAAATACTTAACTTGCTTGAATACTTGAAAGTACTTGAATTACATGAAATACTTGACTTGTACATGCTTGCGTGAAATGGCCAATTCCATGATATTACTTGCTACATGATCGTTCTCTACTTGATTTTTCTTTTGATATCTTGTCTACTTGTAATTCCAATTACTTGCATTCTTTTACTCTCTCTCTTATTCATATTCCATATTTTAATTTCGTTCTCGGCATAGCACAGTAGCTTTATCTAAAATGCTAATTACTTAAAGTTACATGGTATAAAGATATAAATCCTACTGAGTGTTTCGCTCACCCTGCGTTTTCGATTAATATTTCAGGTAGTTCCGATGATGAGCCCCAAATAACTGGGGATGGACAAGAGTGAAAAGAGGGACCAAATTTATCTTAGATACCTAGTGAAGAGGGGTGATCTCGCACTGGATCCTGAGCTGCACGATCCTAGGTTGGCCCTTATCGTGGTCACCACCAATGAGAGATCTACAAGGCAGAAAACAAACCAGAGGAGCCCAGGGTTAAAACCTCGGGGAAAACCTTTCGATGCTTATGTCAGCAAGCTGATAGAGCGTAGGTGGAAGGGAGGTAGGAGAATGGGTGAGGGGCACAAGATCGCTCTCCACCAGTGAGTATGGTGTTGAGTACTTAGGATTACCTTCTCTTGCTGGAGGGTTTTCTTGGAGTTTATATACCTGCTTACTCTCTTGGCTGGAGGTAGGGTAGCTGGAGGGACCAGGGGGCGTTATGTCCTGGAGGAAAGCTCTCCTCTGTTAATGGACTCTTGTTCTCCCCTATCCCTTTGAGCTTCCTATCTCCAAGCGACAGCGAGACTCTCACCGGGATGTACACCCTGCCAAAGGAAATCGCGCCTAAGGGAGGTCCGAGTGTGGGATACCACCTGAGGGGGCGCTTGGGCTTCTCCCGAGAGAAGTTGGCAGCATTTGGACTGTTATGCTCGGGCACCGCATAGGCTCTTCCGAGCCACCGTTACTCGATCTTCCGGGCCAGAAGGCTGCCTAGGAAGGTCTGGTCCGAGCATCTTTGGGCTTCAAGATAAGTGGGCCCGTTCGGGGGCTATCACTTTGGGAGATCGACCTGGTTGTCGGATTGGGCCTGATTGGGCCAGTTTAGACCTGATTTGACCGTCCCGATCGATGCATCTTTTTGGGCTACAGATTTACCACTCTCCACTTTCCCCCTACTCCCGAGCCAAAGTTTGGGCTCAGAGAGTAGTGTATCATGGGGTAACGTTGGTGGCTCGAGTGGGGGATATCCTCTGTCGGTAGGGGCCATTTAATGCAGCTGTCCTGGGGGCATGTATGATGATGATGGCTCCCTCGAGTTGGCACGGGGAGGCCCTTCTTGGAGTTTGAAATGCCGTGACGCTTCCCGTCAGGATCGCTGGGATATATATAAATATCTATTGCACAAGAATATCATCTTGTATAATGGATGCACCAAAGGATTATCTTCCGACTATGAATGAAAGGAAGAGTAAGGGATATAGAGAAGAGAGAGAAAATGGAAGGAAAGGGCAAAAGTGATGTTTTCTACACTCTCCCTGCAAACATGACATGCATTAAATGTCTACACTCATGACGGTCGCCCCCCACACTTAATGCGGCCTCCTCCCCAAGTGGAGTGATGCAAAGGACTGAGCATTCCACATTAGACTTGCTACACCACTCGCGATGAAGTAAGTAAGTCTCGGCCATAATAGGCCTAGATGGGGGGCATGCTGGGCTAGGCCTTGGAGCTTCCCTAGTTCGCGGCCTAGTTCGAGATGTTACACGACAGAATCATAATAGATGGCCATCGTCATGGGCCAATCTGGGCATCCTCTTTCTTTTCATCATTTTTTATGATAAGAAACTTAGTGTAGTGGTACTCTAATCTATGTGGAGTGCGAGAGACATGTGTTCAAATCTAGTAGATGTTCAACTCAACACCCTCACATTGGGGGATTTCACCACCACAGTATAGTTTTACGTGATAAATTCCAATACCACATACAAAGCCTTGCTGGGGCGGCCGTGGCTGCATAAATATCAGATAGTACCGTCTACGCTGCATCAATGTATTAGTACTGTAACATTAGCAAAGAGGAGAGGGTGTCTGCAGACTTGCACCCCTTTGAAGTTTTCGAGTGTCACATGCTCGATGCACCATTCTACACGGAGGTCTCCCAAGGAGCAAAGAAGAAAGAAACCTCTACAGGCCAGAAGAAAGCAGTGTCAAAAGCAGATGACTGGCCCCCGCCACTGCCTCCGGGCTATGTGGAGAGACACGAAGTTTCCCATATCTCTCAAACTGGAGACTTTGCTCGGGTTGCACCGCTAGACATCTACCCCGGTGAAACCAGTGAGGATATGAAGAAGAAGTTTACACAAATTGGAATTCTGTAGGGATTGATCAAGCCTATCCCAAGCTTGGAATGTCAAACAGTGCTGCCACTAAAGACCATGGAGGTCCCTCACTTCTGCGAGCCTCCTATAGTATTCTACACCAGGGAGCCTGCCGATGAAGATGATCAAGATTAATCCCCGAAGAATCTACAAGTCGAATGGTGCCAATTGTAGGCCTGGATTACACCACACAGCAGGTCTCGCAGATGTTTGCCAAGATGCAGATGCCTTCACTGCAATCCACTGGTCAGAAGAAAGCATTCCAAAAACTCTAGGATCTACCCTATAACAACAAGGAATTGCTAAAAATCACCCATCACCCGGGGCTGGGCTATACTCTATAGGAGTATTATGAAGCAGAGGTGGATGTCATCTCCACCTTTTTCCCACATGAAGACCCTTTCGAGGTTGGATATGATGAGTACCCATCAGAAAATGAAGAAATTATATATCATTCAACTATTGGCGATGAACCCCTTTGCAGTCGGCAAAATGCAGAAAAGCAAGATGAAGCAGCAACGTGCTGATGCTGGGAAGAGCTATCTTTCAAAACTAAACTTATTCCAAGCTGAAGCTAAGATTGATACGGGGACGCCCGATGAAGGCAGCTAGTTCCTTTGGATGGGTTTGGCAATAGGGGCAATGCCCTCGCCACTTTTATCTGCCGAAAACGGCACACCTGAGGCCTAGGTGGAAGTGTTCTTGGCCTTCGACTCGGTCGATTGGCATGGTTGATAGAGAGGCATCTGATAGGGTTTTCTTCTTCTGAAGTTGATCAATGGGTCTGATTTTTAAGCCCAATTTCATAGATAATTAATGAATGATAATGGTTCTACTAACAGGTAAAAGGATTTGCTTGAACCTGATCTTAAAAGGCCCAAACAAGTCTGGGAACTGGATTGAAGACATGGCTTGATGGCCCTTGTACCTATAAATCAGTTCATCATTTCTAACATGGCCCAACCACTGTCCCTTTCTTTCATTTGGCTTCGACATCAGAATCACCTGCATTGCTGGTTAAGATCACTAGTTTACAGCATCGACCATTAGATAGCGTTTATAATCAACTAGGGCCTCTTTATTTCTTGATTTAGGATAGCGTGTTTGACCTTTCTGGGTCGAACAAGCCGCCCGCCCTCGAATAAACACCATGTGTGTGAGGGAAGAATGTGGGCCCCACCACCCATTCTCTCTCACGATGTAACAAACCCTCCCTATAATTCTATTATCAAATCGGCCCCTAGAGAATCATAGGTATATGTATTAACTTATCTTTTAACATACATACCAGCGTGGATGGGATGCCTATTGCCATGCCAAACAATGTGTTCTTCCCTTTCATCATGCTGGTTGGGCCGTCCCCATCCAGTTTTTTATCATTTCGAAACCCCCCGGCGGCGTGACTTGTCTTGGTCTCACGAGAAAGATCCGTTTAAAAGTGATGGGCCACCCACCACCGCCGTTACGTTCTTCCTGTTTGTTGGGGCATCTTCGTCCGTCTCCTTTGAGATCGAAGTGGGTTTCAGAATATGGCCGAAAGGGGATGGAGATGGGGGGCTTGCAAGTGGGGACAAATAGCACCCGATAATTTGATTATTTGTCCGTTTAAGAATTCTGGAGGAAGAATGCGGATATTTTTATCTCAAAACAGAGTATCAGCTTTCCTTCTACCTCTCTACTCATGAGCTCTCTAGAGAACAACCAATTCTTAAGGAACTCCCTCCCTCCTCCCAGACAATCCTGCTAGACTCTTCCTCAACCTTTCTACCTCGCTGGTTAGGGTTCTATCATTTCTCTGGTTCTCTCTGATCCCCCTCTCAAAGGGCTGCAAGTGGCCTACTTATATGTGAATTGGGGGTGTCAGTGATCTAGCGTGGGCGCGATCGTACACCAAATCACCGGTGCCCTCACCTTCTCATGCTATTTCACCATTTTTTTCTTTTGGATCAGGGCATTTTTTGCGCACCGGATCAATGGCTTTTACACGCCGGTTCACCGTGTCGTCGAATCAATATGGGGCATGCCGGTTCAGTATGGGCCATGCCAGTTCAAAGCTTCTTTATGTGGTTTATTGGACTGGGCCTCCCTATCAACTTCAGACTAGCCCTGGGGGATGTTTTGGGTTTGAGATTATCTTCGACTTGATGACTAGTTGTGAGAAGTACCTTTAAGGTCTTCAGACTCCTGAGTAAATACTTGTCGACAAGAGCCATGTCCTAACTCAGCCACTTGGGTCTTTCTACTGATATGGTCTTTGGAATCCCATTTTGTAAGACTAGGGGTGTCTTTTCACCTTAGAAGGTATTTTCTTTAGGCGACGGACCACTAGGGGTGTTTTCATCCTCACAGATGTGGTTCATTCAATATGACTGAGTCGACACCGATTTGTCAGCTTCGACTGATAGCTCGGCATCACCGAGCTGTCAGAGGGATAGCTTATGGGATCCCTGGCCTTCCATTGGGTATCCAAGGACTTCAGCAGTTCAAGCACTACAAGAAAACTAGCTTTTTCCTACATTTTTAAAACGTAGCTATAGGGCCAAAAACATAGGTAAATCTTTTACCTATGTAGCCGCCGGAAGTTGTGGAGCCCAAGTACTTTGGATCAAAAATCAATTACTTGATTTGAATGTTGAAGTGAAATGTGTTCCAATTTTGTGTGACAATACTAGTGTAATTAACTTGTCAAAAAATTTTATACAACATTCTAGAACTAACCACATTGACATGTAGCATCATTTTTTGAGAGATCATGTCGCAAAAAGGCATTTTGAAGTGTAATTCAGTGATACACAATCAATTACCAGACATTTTCACAAAGCCCCCAAATCAAGAATAATTCACGAAGGTAAAGAGAGAGATAGGCATGTGCAAGAGTGAGAGCATACGTACCTAGGTATGCATTAAAACTAAGTGTTGCATAAGTTGTAAGGTCAATTGCATATGGGGTAGGTTGCATTGAACACATGCATGCCCTGTCTGCTAATCTCAGTCTGTTGTATGATAACATGCCATATCTGCATGCTTGAATGTAAATATATATACAACCCTTCCATGAAATTTTTCTAAGGCCAAATAATCCTTGATAAATAACTATGGATCTAGTGCACTCAGGATCTGAGGCATTTACTGAGGGGGAGTTTCAGAAAAAAACTCTGAAAGCAGAGTCATTTCATAAGTTTCACTTATTCTAATCCTTTTCAAAAATAAAAAAGAAGGAAGAAGGAGACAAGGATTTAAAAAAAAGGAAGTGAAGAATGAAATAAAAAAGAGGCAAAAGAAAGCCAAAAAAAGGGGAAGAAGAAGTTAAACAAAAAAAATTGGGGTAGGCCAACCATTTCGGTCGACCGATGCCCCCGGTTCGGTCGAACAAAACCAGCAAACTAAAATGGCTGAACTCGTGTCCGAACGCAATTTAAAGGGGTCCATCACCCCTATTTCCTCACTTTCTCATCTCTATTCAACATCCCAGCCACCTCTCAAACCATAGAACACCCACACACCCCCTTTCCAACACCAAAACCCCTCTTTTTCTCATCTCCACACAAGATCGGGATCGTCGTCGACCTTGGACACTGAATCTGTGCGACGACGTGTGTGATTTCAGAACTCATTCTTGGGGTTCCAACTTGTGGGAAATCATCTTCCTAAGCTTTTGGTGCATCATCCGGTCCCTCTTCACCCCCAAGAAGGAGGTTTGTTCCCTAAGGGTCTCCATAGCAGTTTCCTTTCTAATGTTGCCATGAAGAAGTTTCTTCCTAGATCCTACGAGATCTACCCGGTGGGAGTCTAGCTCCCGGAGAGGAGAGGACCCAAATCATCCACCACGGCAGGCTCCTGCACCTCCACGTGCTCCATCGATGCACCCAAGGCCAATAATCAACCTCCGGCTGGTTGATTTTCGTGAGTTGAATGACCTCTTACTAGATTTAAGTGCTGCATTTGAGGTCTAAGCTATTGGATTGCTTTTGTAACAAGATACACCATGTTTTATCCCAATCTTGTCCATCAATTTTATGAGAATTTAAATATGAGGAATGACCATCTATACACTATGCTGAAAGGAGTTGAGATTACCATCGATCAAGATTTATTTGAGAGGGCTCTAGGAGTCTCAGCTTGGGGCCCTGATATGACTTTTGGTCATGATCATGATGAGGAGACTTTTATGCTCATGGCCTATAGTGAATACATACAAGGGGTTAGTAACTTGATCAAATTGAATGCCAACTTATTCCCGCCACTGCAGCGGATTATGCATCACATTTTCACTACTATTGTTTATCCTAAAGGTGGAAGCAGGGATGAAGTAACTAAGGTACAATAGTTCTTATTTTACTATGTTTTGAATGGGATTCCTATCAACATGGGACACCTTGTGACTGATTGGGTCATGCCATACCCAAAGGACATCCATGCCTTATTCTTCACAATTGACTGGTGTATTTCTTCACGTTGGAGTTAGTTTGGTCAGGGAAGTTCAAGTTCCCATTTGGCAGGATGATAAATACAATAAGCACAAACTCCTCACATCCATTGGATATGAGTTGGATCCCGACGGAGAGTTATAAAGAAATGTGGGCGTTTATAGTAAAGACTCAGAAGAGGAGGGAGAAGAGCCAAGACAGCAAGAGTCTCAAGGATAAGCCCCACCTCCAGTTCAGGTGGAGGAGCACCCTCCTCCTCCACAGCACGCAGATCAGGAGGTGCCATGACAGTTCTGTCACGGGGAGTCATCCACTTAGGGTGCTTGATAATACTTGTGGGATCTTGAAGCTTTTGACAGGTGCCTAATTAGGATGAAGACTACTGTGGATACTTTTGGGGAGTGACTCTCCAACCTTGTGAATACAATTGGCACTTCCTTTGACACATTTGCCAATATTCTGGACACCATAACTGGTCATATGGACACTTTTTCCCATGCTTTGGACAACCTTTCAAATCATATGGCCACTCTCACTGCCAGCTATGAGGATACCCACCAGGCCTTCTGTACCACCAACCGCAATCTTCTCACTATTGACCATTGACTGTGACATCAGGACACCCTTCTGCACTCCATTCATCGTCGCCTTCCTCCAGTTGACACTTCTTCTGATGATGATAATGTCCAGAGGAACTCTATTCCTTCTCCTCAATGACTGTCCTTAAGGTCTTTAAGTGTCAAATTGGTCTATTTTTTCTTGTATCCATCCCCTCTTTTGATGATGACAAAGGGCGAAAAGTAGTTTTCATTAGTATTATATAGTTTATGCATGCGTGTTCAAGTGTTGTATGCATGATTGTCATTTTGCATTTGTGAGTCATGTGCACTTGCATTTGAGTCATTTTGCATTGTCCATGTATCAAGGAGTCAATGTCAATGTAATTTGTCAAGTGTCCATGTAACATGTAATGAACTTGGAATGAATGGAATGCACTTGGTATTTGACAAAAATATTGGTTCTTCCCTTTTATTTCTTCTCATTTAACTTTGGAAAATATGAATGATTGGATTGCTTTGGTTTGACTTGATGAATGTGATAGGGACATCACCTCCCTTGCCCACACTCATGGTGCGTCTCCTCACCTCGGACGCATCTAGCGAACCTGCCCGGGGTGGCTTTGACCGGCCTGGGTCGGCCCACCCCGGGCCGGTCCCTCACCTTCTATAAATACCCCCTACGGGGCTCACTTGGAGGCTCTTTTGGGGTGGAAAGAGAAGAAGACTTCGGAAGAAAAAGAAGCTCTTGTTCGTTGTCTTGGCCTATTTGGGACATGTGACACCCTGGGCTAGTATTTATGCCCCTACATGGGCTTCGTCCTTGTGCCCCTACGTGGGTCTTGTATTTATGCCCCTACACGGGATTTGTCCTTGTGCCCCAATGTAAGCTTTGTTGTTATGCCGCTACGTGGGATTTATGTTTACGCCCCCGTATGGGCCTTGTCATCATGTGCCTTAGGGCCATCTTTTTTCCTTCTATCCTCTGGAGGACCTTTTGGACGAGGCTTTTTTTTGGTTGGAGAGGACTTCGTCTGGGAGGAAACAAAGAAGACTTGTTCGTTGTCATGGCCTGTTTGGGATATGTAACACCCCGGGCTTGTGTTTATGTCCCCCGAGTGGGCTTTGTGTTCGTACCCCTATGTGGGTTTTGTATTTATGCCCCTATACAGGTTTTATATTTGTACCCCTATGGAGGCTCGGTCATTAACCCCATGCGGTATTTGTATTCACGTCCCTATGCGAACCTTGTAATGATGACCTTCCGGGCTTTGTTCTTCTTATGTCTCTCGGGTAATATGGGAGAATATTAGTCATGAAAATGTGAAATGACTAAAATGCCCCTTCTGAAGATATTAGAATTGAACATGCGCCCGTTTGAGGGCGATGACGCTATGTACAGCTGACAACTCGTCGACGACATTTGCAATGAAATTTATGAAAATTTGCAAACTTCTGTGGTGCTGCCCCCGGTGCGTGCCAGCTTAGGAAAAATTACACATAAACCCCTCCCATGAGAGAAATTACACATGTGGCCTTTTCTTTAAGAGTGGAAGGTGTGTATGGTCTTTAATAACCTCACGACCCCTCCACATTTGGGAAATGTCTACAGATGACCCTTCGGCCCCAGCACCTCTTATAAAGCCCCAGTGAGGTAAAATTACTACAATACCCCGGGTCCTAATAATTACCAAAATACTGGTGCCCAGATAACCAACAGGACCCCCCTAGGGTACTCCTGAGCTCCCCAAGCTTGCTATTACCCCCAGATAGGATAGGATGTTGCCCGGTTCAGTCTGTTCCAAACCAAGCCCTGTCCCTCATACATTTTTTATAGTTACTCATTGGGAGTCAAAAGCGCGATGAAAGCTACCTAGGCTGATGTGCCCCTGATGAGAGCCCCGGAGAGATGTTCTAGGCCTTATTGTTGACAATTAAACAAGGGTATTCGGATGTTATGTCGATGTAAATCAACATTGACTGCGGTCAGTGGGGAAAGGTCCAACACTCGAACATTTATTGTCTGATACGATGCGCACCCCATGAAATGGACACTGCACTGGCCACTCATGTAGCCCCCATATGTGCACCCTTACCTCCTCAGAGAGAGTCCATTCGATGATCAGAGGAACTCCTAAACCTCAAACAAAAAATATAAGACTTCTCGCCAAGTCGCCCTGGGTAAAAACGGAGAGTATCAACCTCGTCTTAAAACAGACTGGCACGTCCGGTGAGACCTTTCCCGTCTTTCTTCTTCTTGTCAACATAAGGCCTAAACCTCTCCGAGGTTCTTATCCCCTTCTTCCTCTTACAAGACGAGAAGAGAACACTTCGCTTTTGCCGTTTCAAGCACTCACTTACATCACGACGGTGACGATGGCAGCGGTGACTTATGGACCGCAGGTTGTTGCTAACCACGCCAGCTTTGGCTACCTGGCGACTCCATCGCTTTCGGCGACTTCCCTCCGGTTGTCGGCTCTCCCTTCTTCTTAGGGGTAGTGTCGGTCGTCGGGGGCAACTCAGTCGCTCCTCCTACTGTTGGTCGGGTCTCACCGGCCAAGAAGACGACGACTGAGGACGCCAGGCCCTCTGTTCGTGTTGTCGGCTGGGTTTGCCCGGTTTAGAAGACATCTGCTGGGGGTGTCAGGCCCTCAATTTTTGCAGCTGGCCGAGTTAGATCGGCCGCAATGAAGACAACCTCTGAGGGTGCCAGGCCCTCTACTTCTGTAACAGGCCGAGTTAGGTCGGCCAAATACTACAACATGTCTAGGGGTGTCAGGCCCTCGACGTCAACTATAGGCTTGGGCAGCCAGGCCATCAAGAAACCCATGGCTGGAGGTGTCAAGCCTTTAGCCCTCCCAGTTGGCCGAGTGTTCTCGGTCAACCACATCACTGCCGACGTCGCTCCTCCTCAACGGAGACAGCGCCACCGCTGTCACCATGGAAGCCGTTCTGAGACAGCCGCCCCTGCTCAACGGGGGAAACGCCGTGCGCGCAACAAAGCACGCCCGACAGCTGCTGCTTCATGCTCCGGCAAGACTGTGCTTGTTGGAGACGTCCGCATCAGGCTCGAAGGAGGTGAGCCGATCATGCCCCGGGATCGACAGGTCTCCACCATTCCTACCTCCAACAGATTCGAGCTCCTCCGGAAAGTTTGGGAGGAGGGGGCGAAGGTGAAAAATTTCGCCGCACCTCGGCCCAAGGCGACAGCTCCCAGAGTCAGATCTGGGGGCAACTCAACTGAGGAGCGATAACTCCAAATGAAGAAGATTTGGGTCACTAAGGAGGAGGCCCGAGCTATCAGGTGGGCCAGATCAGAGAAGACCCTCCTCCAGTCTGAATTACAGCCGGCGCAGACCCCGGTCACTCTTCAGCAGGGTGAGTCTTCAACCTCTTACGGGGCAAAGGCTCATCGGCAACCAGGGCAGAAGCGCTACTGAACGGCCAAGCCAGTATGCCCGACTTCCCCCTGGGCCAGTCCGGGGGATTCGTGCGAGGACCTCTTCTAGCAAGAGTCCATCCCCCGAGTGTCTGTTTTTGACAGGCTAGGGGGAGCACTGAAGCCACGGCGGCACCCGCCGAGGAAGAAGCGAGTGGCCCAGGTCACAGATGACACCATCAGGGTGAGACGCGCCTGCTCGAGCGGCTGTCGACGGCGCCCCTGGCCTATCAGCCGGGGACGGATTTCGAATACGGCGTCACCCACGACGTGCAGGGCCACCTGATCGAGGTGCTCACCGGCCAGACCCTGGACGAGGTCTTCGCCGAGCGGATCTTCCAGCCGCTGGGCATGACGGACACGGCGTTCGAACTCGACGCGGCCCGGCGCCGGCGGCTCTCGACGGTCTATGCCTGGGGGCCAGACGGGCTGATGCCGTCGCCGGCGTCGGCGACCACCACCGACGGCTCGCGCGGGTCCTATCCGTCGGCGGGCGGGGGCCTCTATTCGACCCTGGACGACTATCTGAAGTTCGCCCGCATGCTGGCCGATGGCGGCCGGGCCGGGGACCGTCGGCTGCTCTCGCCGGCGTCGGTGAAGCTGATGACCTCCAGCCTTCTGCCGGCGGGCGTGCAGCAGCACTTCGGCCAGCGGCTGGCGGGCCTGGGCTATGGCGTCGGCGTCGGCGTCGTCGAGGACCCGGCGCGGGCGACGGCGATGGACGCCGGCTATGGCCGGGGAACCTACTACTGGACCGGCTGGCTGGGGTCCTGGTGGTGGAACGATCCCGTCAGCGACCTGACGGTGATCGGGGTCACCCAGCAGGAGGGCGCGGCCATGGCCCACGTCGGCCTGCCTCAGCCGGGCGCGGACCTTCGCGCGCTCTGCGCCGCCCTGGTCTACGGGGCGCTGATGCAACCGTGACCGACCGCGCACGGGCAGGTCATGACGATCTGCCGCCAGATTGCACTCAAACGTAAACCGTGATCTTTAGACCGGCGTCGCTCGATCGGGCGGCGCCGACCGGGGAACACCCCGGCGAGCCGGCGAAACGCCCGGCGCAAACGAAAGGGGAGGAAGATGCTGCGGATTTCCAAGGGACAACTGCGCCTGGCCGGCGTGTCGTCGGCGGCGCTGCTGGGCGCGCTGGCGGGGGCTTCCGGCGCCCGGGCCGCCGATGCGGCGTCCACGGCGAGCGCGTCGTCTGACAGTTCGAGACTGACCGAGGTGGTCGTGACAGCCAACCGGCGCGAACAGTCGGTGCTGGCGGTGCCGGCCTCGATCAGCGCCATCTCCGGCCAGGCCCTGGCCGCGCGAGGCATCGCCTCGGTCAACGACCTGCAGTTCGCCGTGCCCAGCTTCCATTCCGGCACCCTGACCGGCTCGACCAACATCACCATCCGCGGCGTCGGCGCGACCACCGGCGGGCCGGGCGTCGCCGAGAGCGTGGACGGGGTCTACCAGACGGTGACGGCCGTGGCCGATATCGCCCAGGTGGACCTGCAGCGCGTGGAGGTGCTGCGCGGGCCTCAAGGCACCCTCTACGGCCGCAACGCCAACGCCGGGGCGGTGAACTTCATCACCAACGCCCCCACCGGCGACTTCGGCGGCTCGCTGCTGGCCGGCTATGCGCAGTACCACGAGTATCACCTGCAAGGGGTGGTCAACATTCCGCTGAACGACGCCGTGCGCACCCGCCTGACGGTGGACTGGCGCGACCGCCAGGACGGCTTCGTGCAGAACGTGCTGCCGGGCGGCGAGAGCGTCGATCGGGGCGAGAGCCTGTCGGGCCGGTTTCGGGTCAGCGCCGACCTCAGTGACACGGTGAAGTTCGACCTGGGCGTCTCAGGCCTGCACGCCACTGGGCCTTGGGAATACCTGACCAACTACAGCGCCCGTTTCCTGGGGCCCCGTTCCTGAGGTCTGGCGCAGGATGTCTACCGGCCAGGCCGTCTCGCCGCCCCGTGCGGGCGTCGATCCAACTCCCCCGCTTCGCCGCGCTGCGCAAGGGAGGAGAAGGGTAAGGCGTTGTCACTCCTCCCATGCGTAGCCGAAGACGGAGTGGGGGCGGTGGCGCGGCTCGCGAAGCGAGACGTGACGGATGGAGCGCCGGCAGGCCGTCCGTGAATCCGAGCTACTGCTGGCGGCCGATGTCCAGGTCGGACGCCTTGGGCGCGGCGCCGTTGTTTTCCTTCATCAGCTCGCGCAGGCCCGCATCGATGGTGTCGCGCTGGCCGGGCAGGAACACCGGGTAGCCGTAGCTGCTGCGGTTGCCGGACGACGAGACCGACTGGTCGTTGGCGTAGATGAAGTAGCCCTGGTAGGCGCCGACCACCTCACGGCCTTCCTGCAGGTAGATGCCTTCGACCTGCGCGGCGCAGCTGTCGAGGTTGGCGACGTTCTTCGAGATGACCACGAAATGGCGGTGGGCGGTCTTGTCGGTGACCTCGCGCCAGCAGACCATCGCGTCGCCAGGCGCTTCCTCGCCACCGGAACAGGCGGCCAGGGCCACGCCGCCGGCGGCCAGGATCAGGCAGAGGATCAGCGGGCGGAAGATGGCGGCCTCGAAACGATGCTGGCGGCCGGGAGCGGCCACGTTCGATACCTAGGAGGCGCGCCGCCTTAAGTCCATCGCCCGTGCGTCAGGCCGCGAGGCCCGCGTTGGCCAGCATCGCCTTCACCCGGGTCAGGCTTTCCGGCGACTGGGCGAACTGGACGCGCAGTTCGTCGGAACGCAGCAGCTTCATCGCCGCGACCTTGGCGCGGTCGGCCGCCGGACCGAGCGGCGCCGCCTCGCCCATCGAAAGCTTCAGCAGCATGGTCAGCCGGTGCATGACCGGGGCGTGCGCGGCCGAGAGCGCGGCGCAAAGCCGGCTGTCGGCCTCGATCAGCCCGCCCAGCTCGCCGAGCTTGGCCGCCATCGGGCCGATGTCCTCGGGCGCGAGGCCGGAGCGCCTCAGCGCCTTCTGCAGGGTCGCCAGGGCGGTGAGCCGTGTGGCGGGCGAATCCGGTCCGTAGCGGACCTCCTTTTCCAGCTTCAGGCTGTTCACGGCGGTGGACAGCCAGCGCGCCGCTTGACGCTTGTTGGCCGCGCCGATGACGTTCTCCACCAGGCGGATCAACTGCTCGACCTCTTCCCGGGCCGAGGCGTTCTCGCCGAGGAAGGCCGAGACGAACTCGGCGGTCACCAGCATCTTCGAACGGTTGACTTGTCCAATTCGCAGTTGCAAACGGGGGCTCTTTCTCGGTTCGGGGTGAAGCCATGCTGCATTTTCAACTCTTCTCTTCGACCCTGGCCTGAAGAGGGAAGTATTGACTTTCTATTCCATGCTCAAGGGTTGTCTAATTCTCTCTATACTTTTAGTTCTAGTCCTCCCAAATCTCAGTTTTATCACAGTTCTACACTTTCTCTGCACTCTTGTCTAGATTTTTCTTCATATTACTTGCACTCTTCCCGCAGTTCTACTGCGTGTTTTCTTCTCTACTTGTTTCTACTTCATCACAATACACATACCTATCTTTTGCACCCTTCCACAGGGTTTAAAAACCCTCCCCCGGTGAGTTTGCCCTTAATTTCTACCCCTACTTTATCACTACGTGATAGATGCTACACTTCATGATCTAATAGATTTTTGTCTTTGTGTTTTGACTTTGTTTTGCAGGAGAGCATGATATGAATGTGAGGTCCTCTTCTTCTAGTCGGTAGAAAGACAAGGAGGTTTGGATCCACATCGTTCCCCGCACCTCGATCCTCAAGTGTGATCAACTCTTCATATTCTAAGGTACACGGCGTCATTTCTTCCATCTCTTCATCCTTTCACTGTTATTGGAACCTTGGTGGTGATCACAGTATATTTTTCTATATTTTCATCACCCTTTTCTTTGTTCATATTGTTGCATGATTCATGCATACATATTAGTTTAAGGGGTGGGCATAGAACTATTAATCCATCCACAATTTTTTGGCGATCACGGTGGGACACCTAATGCACATCACATTTGTTTTCATGCTCTTTTGTAAGTTGGGTGTGTGCATGTGCATGTTTAGGTAGTATTTTCTTCATTTTCCCACTATTTTGGACATTTTAAGGGCTCTAGTAGCCTGGCGGTCTTCTCGTAGACCGCAAGTGGTCCAAAAACGGTCATTTGCTAGACCACTTGCAAATTCTGGCAGTTCTGCACGTGTACTCAAAGGGCCCTATTCGTTGATGCATAACTTTCGCTCCCGGGGTCCGATTGCATTGATTTTTCTTCCATTGGATAGCCCTTTGTGTTGTCTTTCCATCAATATATCATTTGCATTATTTGGGTCATGTTTGCATAATCTAATATTGCCATCATGTTTGAGTTTTCTGCATAAAGTCTGTAGGCAGGCGTAGGGACATGTTCACAGGTATGACTTTGATTGATGATTTGATTGCCTTACCGATGTCTGATTGATTGTTTCTTGCATCCATATTATTCCCCTTTGTATTATCTTTCCATCTATATATTGTTTACATCATTTGGGTCACATTTGCATAATTAAAAATTGTCTCCTTTTTTACATTTTGTGCATATGGTCTGTGCACAGGCTCACGGGGGCAACTTTCTTGGACAATTTAATTGACCTCCCGAGATTGGATTGCCTTGTTCTTGGGCCCGTTGTGTAGACCTTTGTATTGTCTTTTCATCCATATATTGTTTACATTATTTGGGTCACATTTGCATAGGCAAATCTTATCTCCATTTTTGGGTTTTGTGCATAAAATTTGCATGCAGGTCCAGCGGCAGACTCACAGGTACACCTTGCATTGATGATTCGATCACCTTCCGGGTTCCGATTGTGCTGTTTCTTGGTCCCGCCTTGTTGTCCTTCGTATTTTCTTCATCCCCATATATTGTTTGCACTCATATCATTATGTTTGCATAATTAAATCTTGCCATCGTTTTTCACTTTTATGCTAGATTTTTGCATGCACCCCGGTGCACATAGGCCCATGCATTGCATATCATAGTTGCATTTCCCCTTGGTGAGTGATCCTCTTGTCTCCATATTCCTTGGAGTCGACTAGGTGATCTTATCTAGGACCTCCGTAAGTACACGTGAGTCGTGGATTCTTACACGGACGTCGGGCCGGTTGTACCTTTTCACCTCTTAGGCTTGCATTTGCATATGTGTGAGAGAGTTAACCTTAGTCAACCCAAAGTTTGGACCTTATTCTCATAGGATTCCTATCTTGAAGGAATTATGCTTAATTTAAATCATTAAAAAATCTATTAAAACTCTTAAAATATTTTCCGTCATATTAACTTGTTTGACTTGGGTGAAAACTCTCACATTGTATTGTCTGTGTTATTTGGGCTTGTCCAAGCCCATTAGTGGTGTTTGTGTTACATTTCCATCATAATCCACATGTTCTTTTGTTATTAGGCCCATTTAGATTAGCCCATTTTGTGTGTCCATTGTCCCATGTCTATCTTCCCTTGGTCTTTGCATTAGTGGGTCAGCTCCCTTCTCCTCAAGTCCATTAAAGCCCTTGCTTCCCCACCTTTATTCTCCTTGATATTCTTGTATTAAGTCTCCATTTACCCTCATGGAGTATTATTCCAACCCCTTGTATCATCCCTCTCCCTGATTTTCTTCCTACTCCCGTGTAGAATCTTCCTCTCACACGGGCCCATCTTCCTATAGTCTCCCTGATCTATCCGAAAAATAGGCTAATCTCATGGTCCATCTTTCAAGCCTTGTTCACCAAATGGACCCAGCCCAAGCCCAAAAATTAATTGCAAATCACCTTAATGGACCTTCTTCTCATCCTAATGGGCCTCATCATTTTGATAGGCCCGCCCCTCATCATGGGCCTTCTTACCATTCTGGGCCTTCTCCTTTATATGTTGCTGACCCGATTTCTAATGCCCAATTTCATTCCAATGGGTCTCATTCTTCTTCTGCTTTTGCTACCGGTCCAATGGGACCTTATGCTCATGTTCCTTCAAGGCCCACACATCCCTCTACTCTTAGAATGGGCCCTCCATATTCTTCTCAGTCTGGATCCTCTCATCCGGCCTAATATCATCATCCTGGTTCATATTCACAACCTCCTACTCAAGTTGGTCCATGGCACTCTCGATCTCTCCCTACCCAGGAGATGATTGCTCAACCCCAATGCCAACTTGATGAACTCCTACTCCAATTTGATCCCAAATCCTCCTTGAGTGTTCCATTCGCATTTCAAAATCTTCGACTTCGAGAGACAAAGAGAGAGAGTGTGGAGAGAGCTCAAGGGGGCCGAGGTAGAGAGAAACAGGGAGAGAGGAACGAGAAAACTAGGAGATGGGGGAGAGAAGATCTAGGTCTCGGGGGCTTCGTTTCTCGTGACCTTTGGAGAGACAGAGATCTCGGAGAGATCTAGGACATCTCGTAAGAGATGGCAAACCATGCTGCTTACTAAATCAATGCCAAAGTTTGTGATACATGAAGTGGTTTTCTCATGTGGTTTAAACTAACTATTGTTTCTTTCCAGGGGTTTGGCTTCTGTGTTAGAGCTTCAAATTGCGATTGTTTCATCTTTATTCGATGTGCTTTCCAGGCCAATGTGGTGGGGCCTCTCGATGGAGTTGGGGTTGAAACTGCCATTCTTTCATGCCTATTTTCCTACCTGCCAAAGTGAACTGCTCGCTTCTTTAACTGGAGCTATTTCATGCAAGAGTTTTCTCAATTTAGTAAGTCTGATCCAGATGCCACTTGGTCCTGGTGGCAACAACATGAACCTGACTGTGTCTCCTCCATCGCATGACGTTTGTCATTGGAACATATCAAATTGTATTGACTACAATTCTACATGGTATGAGTGATTCTTCTCATCTTTGACTGTGGGCATTAGTTTATTTGGGTTCAGTGACTAACATTCAAGCCATTTATCCTCTTGTTAAAGGGCTATATTGATGAATTTCCCTGCTTGGTTTTACTTTGCAACTGTGCTAATATTCTTTGGAGAAAACTTTCAACGGGTTTCTCTCACCAACTTCATATCAAGAGCTGTTGAGGCTGAATCAGAAACATCAAATGTGATAGAGTTGCGACATGCCGCTGCAAGGTATGTTGCATTTGTTTTAAGCCCATTGGACGAAGACAGCTTTAATCTATGTCTTAACCTTGTAAATGAAATGTCATTGTCTTGGGGCATGAAAACAATATCAGACTTTGCATATCGATCTTTGAGCTTAGAGACCGGGGTCAAGAATGCATGTGGTTGTGGCAAGAAACTAAGAAAACCAAAGGCACCGGATAAGTCCTATGTCACTTTGGATGGTCATGAAGGTGCGGGTGCTGACATCTGGCTTAGAGAATTCCACAAATACCATGAGAAGTTTAGGGCCGTCTCTGGACATGCACGAAGCAAAGGGAGGGCAATGGAAATTGATAGCACAAGGTCAAGCTTGCTGTTCCGGAGAATTTCTTTGGGAGTATTGGTTTGCTGCATAAGTAATTTAGATGAAAGGGAATGTGCTCTTCTGCTTAACTATGCTACAACAGGTGAAATCATTCATATCGAGGAGACTCACATTATGAAGAGTGAAGAACCAATAAATAGAAGATCTGGTATTTCTGTTCATGAATATGGGAGCTTGCTATCCTCTAGTGGTGGAAGTGAGTGGGCATTCAGAGGAGCCACTATTGTATTTAATCTGTTTGATTGTATCGAGGAAATTTGTGGCACATTTAGCGGCTCTGAAGATGAAATGCTAGATTTTCTTTGTCTGATGAAGGGCAAGGCAGGTAATTTCTTGCTTAGGTGCATCAGAGAGGTACTAGCCTGCGTCCAGCATGATGACGATGATGGAGGCAGAGGTTTGATGTTGAAGGACCTTTCAATGCGTTTGATCAGGTGGTGGAAACAAGGTAGGGAGGTATTTGAAGGTTGTGCGGCGTTCCGTGACATTCTTGATGACCTAGATAGAAGGTAGAGCATTGTTATTGCCGGTTGTACATGATTAAAACAGGTGGAGGCAACACCATGCAAGGTATCAGAGGGATATGATTTTCATTGGCATCATTGGTGATTAAATGGATGGTAGAAAATTTTATCTGCAGTGACAGGACAGTGTGGGCGTGGTTTTACCTTGAAGGTTGCCTTCCTCTGATGACATCTCATGCACGTAAATAGTGATCATATGGTTAAAACTTTGATTTCCAGCATCAATTCACATAATGATAAATGATTTGGACCATATGTAATTGAGGTTTCGCGAACCATCCAATAGTTGTGCAATGATTGGGCATCTCGGTCTAGAACTGCTCCAACATCATGAGGGAGCGATATGTGAATTGATCCTTCGGTGAGATTGGTCTGACGTAGTCAAACAATGGATGGAGGCATTAATAAACGTGGTGCTTACTGATGTGCTTGGTGACTTGAATGGAACTTGGCACTGTCACCAGTTATTTGTTGGTATAGGAGGTAGAAGCATCATCATGGATATATGGCTTTGGCTAAAAGATGTTTTATCATCGAAAAAAGAAGAAGAAAAAAAAAACCCTTGCGACAGGGATGCGCCGACGTGCCCATTTAGTCCCCTATTTCGACCCTCGGCCAACAACTGGGGAAGAGTAGCTGACACCGGTTGGTGACACGTCTGTCCTCTATGCCGTTCATCTGTCAGTGTCGCAGCCAACAAGCCTCGTTGTTTCTCCACATGGGGATGTTTCCAATTACAATGCAACTAGGAATAGTTTTTTATGCATCCGGTGGCAGACCGTGCGATAATGATGGGTACTTGCGGTGGAGTGGCTATGAATATGCTCTTCTAATCAGTTGATTAGGTCAATGCCTGTGCTATGGTAATCGACCCCTTAACCAGCATGTAGTGTCTCTTGCGTGCCAGATGAGAGATGGAGCGTGATTAATATTTGAGTAATACTTATTTTTGTATCTCAAAACTCCCTTGGTTTACATAAGACTCATGAGACTTGGGGAGTAAAATGGCGTGGGGTTCATTTATGGGGGGACTTTTTCTTACTCTCCAAATCCCATCAGTTCTATGTAGGCCAATGAAGCCTTGGGGTTCAAGTTTACTCATCACAAAAGTGTGCAACAGATATTGCTCTTGGTATTTATATCGGTTGTTTTGTGTTTATGTACTGTTTTTTATGTTGGCAATGTGACGTCCAAGAACCACAACTTTGAGTTAAAATTGACAAAATGTTTCTCTTATCTCTACATATTAAACATTGCATGAGGTATACACGAAGTCCAAATGAATTCTTAAGTGCCTATTTTTCTTGAGAGAAACCCCTCTTGCACGACCTTACCACCCAGTGAGCACTCTCTGAGTGACCACTGGGAGCGGAGAGCACTCGTCTGGAGGGCCTACGCGTCTCTCAAATCTGCTACGGCGACCTCTATCCTTCTTTCACTCCCCTGCTCTTCTATGTTTCTTCTTGAACTGTTGCTGACTTAAGCATCGGAGGGTTGTCCCCTAGGGTAACGCCCAGGGCTCCTTCTGACGCCCCTTGCTTCTGGTGTTTGCAGGCTTCCACGGGTGCTGGACAACTTTCCCAACAAATAAATAGAGAATGTGGTACGTGGCATAAAAATCAGATTTCTGCCTCTACACTTCTTGGCGCCGTCTGTGGGAACTCCAAGCGAAAAGTCAAGGCACCTCGTGGGAGTCTTCGCAATGCCAGCAACCATAGGTGTGGTTCTCATCAGGGAGCCAACTCCCGGCGTGGATCACAAGAAGCGTCTTCAGCTCGCCCACGCCAAGAAGTCACTCCAGGCGATCTCGCTGAGATACGCCAACAGATTGAGGCCCTGACGGGGCTATGTCAGGACCTCCTGAACCGGCAAGCGGACCCCCAGCACGCCCCGTCCGAACGACGTCAGAACGAGGGGGCCCGGATCGTGGCAAATTCTCACCAAGTGCGGGAAGCCTCCCATGCCTCTGTCGCAAAGACGCGACGATCGCACAGCTCACCCGCACCAAGGGTGCATAGCCCGCTGCATTCCAACCCGGAGATGGATCTGCGGCTCCAGCGGATCGATGAGATCGAGGACAAGCTCCGCTACCTGGACGATGTCCTCCTCGTCACCAAGAATCGGGGACTCATCGACGACGACTAAGACTTCCATGCTCCCTTCTCCAAGGAGATTATGGAAACCCCCATTCCGCCCAAGCTACAATTGTCATCTTTCACCCCATACGACGACACCACCGACCCAGCCGACCACATGTGCAACTTCGAGTCCCATTTGGTCTTCCACCGGGCCTCGGACGTGTGAAGTGCCTGGCGTTCAATACAACCCTCCGGGAGAATGCCCGGGCTTGGTTCGAGTCCCTGCCGACTGGGACTATCTCCTCTTTCCAGCAGCTCAAGAAGTTGTTTAAGGAGAACTTCATTGGCTGCAGAAAGGTAGCCAAGTGTGCGGTGACCCTACTCGCTCCCAAGCAGGGGTGAGAAGAGATGTTGTGGGACTTCGTCTCTCGTTTCCGGACAGAGGCGCTCCGAACTCCCACACCTCGACGTCAACATCGCCACCACCGCGCTTACCCAGGGGACGCAGGACCACATCATTCGACGTGCTCTCGGAGTCGAAGCCCCGACAACCCTCATTGACCTCCTGGCCTTGGCGCAGAAGCACGCGCGGTGCGAGGAGAACACTGTGGCCCTAGGCCATGCTACCGGAACTGAGCGGTCCAACCGGAAGAGATCCACTGACTCGCCACGCGAAGGGCGAAACAAGCGGGAGTGACGGGACCGAGACCGTTGTGACCACCCAGAAAAGAAAAGGGGCAACTACTGAAACTACACGCCCCTAACAGCTCCTCCTGACCAAATCTTGATGGAGATCCGTGAGGAGCCGTACATCAAATGACCTCCCCGGATGAAGTCGGATCTAAGTTCGATGAGCAAGAAGAAGTACTGTCGTTTCCATCACGACCACAGCCATGGCACGGTAGAGTGCACCAACCTGAAGGACACCATCGAGGACCTCGTCTGGCGAGGGCTCCTCGACAAGTTCATCGCCAAGGCCGTAGAGAAGTGACAACAGACCTCTCCGCCCATCGACAACTGACCCAATGAAAAGGAGATCATGATGATCTCTGGGGGGGCTGGTCTCGGGTGAAGACAGTGCGACCAGGCGATGACAGTACGCATCAGCTATTAACATCATGGAGTGAGGCGACAACACCCAACGAGAAACTGGCGCCCGGGAACACCTCAAAGATCCTATCGTCTTCTCCGACGACGATTTAAATGGTGTAATCACTCCCCATCCTAATACGTTGGTGGTCTCAACCACCATCGATCAATGTTCCGTGCACTATATTTTGGTAGATAATGGAAGCGGTCCTAACGTTATTTCGTTCAACTGTCTTGTGCTTATGGGTGTAGACCTATCCTAAATCACGCCGTTGCACACACCATTGTATGGCTTCTCCCGCACAACTGTCCGCCTGGAGGGGCGCATCTCACTGCTGATCACATTCGAGACCGCACCAAGGGATGTAACCTTCTTGGCAGATTTCACAATCGTCCATGCGATGACTGGGTACAATGCCATCATAGGGCGAGGAATCCTCGACACCCTTCGGGACATCCCCTCCTTGCATCACCAGAAACTCAAGTTCCCCACGCCTCGGGGGGTGGGACAAGTCCGACAAGATCAAAGGGAGTCCAAAAGGCGCTATCTCATTTCGACACGCGATCGACAGCCCGAGGAAACGCCGCCCGAGAAGAAAGTGAGGATGGAAGACCCAGGTCTGAGCACGAGTACCCCAGCGAAGGACCTGTACCTAATCCAAGTGGGAGAAGACCTAAGTAGAATACTGAGGATCGGGGCTACCCTGTCTGAGCATGATAAGGAAGCCTACATAAGCTTCCTCACAGCCAATCAGGACGTGTTCGCTATGTCCGAGGATGAACTCCCCGGAATCCCACCAGAGATTATTACGCACCAACTTAGGTTGGACCCAAGCTGCCACCCGATCCAGCAATGCCGAAGACGCTGCAACCCCGAGCGACAGGCCATCATTAGGGAACCAATGAGCGAGAAATTACGCTCAGGGCTACTTCGGCCCACCCGGTATCCAGACTGGGTAGCAAACATAGTCCTTGTCCGTAAGAGCAATGGGAAGTGACGGATGTGCGTAGACTACACCGACCTCAACAAAGTTACACCAAAAGATAGCTTCCCCATGCCGCGAATCGACCAATTGGTTGACGCTATGGCCGGGCTCGAAATGTTGAGCTTCTTATATGCCTACTCCGGGTATCACCAGATCAGCATGCATGAGCCCGACCAAGACAAGACAACGTTCGTCACCGACCACGGTCTGTACTGCTACACACGCATGCCGTTCGGGTTAAAAAACGCAGAAGCAACCTATCAGCGCCTCGTCAACCACATGTTCGACGCCCAGATCGGTCGCAATATGGAGGTCTACATCGACTACATGCTCGTCAAAAGCCTCCGAGCATTCGAGCACCTGGAAGACCTGGCAGAGATGTTCACGACGCTAAGGAAATACAATATGAAGCTCAATCCAAACAAGTGCGTGTTCAGCGTAAAATCAGGTAAGTTCTTCGGATTCCTTGTTACTCATAAAGGAATAGAGGCGAACCCTGATCAGATCCAAGCGGTACTGGAGATAAGGCGACCAGCATGAGTAAGGGACGTACAATGCCTTACCGGTCACGTCGCTACCTTGACCTGATTCTTGTCCCGAGCAACCGAGAGATGTCTTCCCTTCTTCCGGCCCATCAAGTAAGGCAACAAAGCACCGGAGAAGAAAAGGCAGATCGAATGGGACCAGGAATGCGGGCATGCATTTGAGGAATTAAAGAACTACCTAGCGACTCCTCCCATACTTTTCAAGCCGCAAAAGGGAGAGCAACTGCTCCTATATCTGTCGGTGACACCGAGCACGATGAGTGCCGTGCTCGCTCGGAAGGAAGCCAGCATTATGAAGTCCATATACTACATAAGCCGAGCACTACAGGGGCCGAAATTCCGATATTCACGGGCTGAGAAGTTCACCTTAGCCCTAATCACAGCTGCTCGTAAGTTGTGACCGTACTTCCTGGCTCACCCGATCGCCGTCCTCACTAATCAACCTCTACGTCAGATTCTCCAGAACCCTGACACCTTAGGCAGGTTGGTCAAGTGGTCCATCGAGCTGGGTGAGTTTGACATCAAGTTCCACCCGAGGACTGCGATTAAGGCTCAGGCCCTCGCCGACTTCGTGGCCGAATGCACCATCCCCGTGGAAGACTAACCTGAGCAGTCTTCGGGACCAACGTGGGAGCTGTACGTCGACGACTCATCCTACGCAGCCGGTAGTGGAGCAGGATTAGTCCTACTGTCACCAGAGGGGATAGAGCTTCAATACACCCTCTGCTTCAACTTTCTAACCACAAACAATGTGGTCGAGTATGAAGCGCTCCTCTCAGGGCTGCGAATGCAAAACACTTGGGGGCGACCAATGTGCGAGTATACAGTGATTCCATGCTCGTCGCTAGCCAAGTTAAGGGAGAGTTCGAAGCACGCGAAGCATCCATGATCAAGTATCTGGAGAAGGCCAAGGGGTAGCGCGTTCAGTTGAGTATAACGGTCCAAGGGGTAGCGCGTTATACTCAGTTGAGTATAACGGTCCAAGGGAGTGCGCTATACTCAGCATAACGCCCCAGGGGTAGCGCGTTATGGTCTGCATGTCTATGTTCTTTTATTTGCTCGGGTTAGCATAACGGCCTGGGGGAGGCGCGTCATGTCCACATAACACCCCAACCCTGGTCCGTTATGCTTTGTTGGTTCTGAAAATTGTGGAAAAGCATGCATGTTTAGTTTCTTATGCCTTTCACGCCGCTTGCATGCTACATTCACGTCGTTTTATGATCATCTGGCCTACTCTCGCTCCCGTAGAATAGCTGTCTCAGCTCTTGTTTCCTGAGCTCTCTCTTGTTGCTGCCCTAGACTTCACAGAGCGTCGACCCACCCGCGATGGGAAGGAGGGGCAGTTCCCGATAAATAGTTCCTAAGCAGTTTCCGTGGGCCCTCGACTTGACTGTAGCGTCCTAGGGGGGGCGGGAACTAGCTAGAGACCTAGCCTAGGTAAGGGTCAGTGTGTGCACACATGGTCAGGGGCATGGACTGACGTCGACGGACGTTACACTGACTAGTACTCGAATGGTCATTCCTCGTGGGTCTGCGACTCGACCGAATCCGTGGTTGTCACTCTGGTGAGTAGTCAAGACATTCGTGGGACATCTTGCTATGTCTTGTGGTGCAGAGTAAGACGTCAGTGGACGCATCTGGCCATCCTTCTTATCGTGTCTGGTCTTGTCGCGTCTGGTCTTGTCATGTCTAGTCATGTCCTGGTAGGTGTACACGTTTGTCATGTCGTGTCATGACCTATCTAGGTTAACCCTCCTGTGGCTACACTCGAGGTCTGTGTCTTGTCGTGACCTTTCTGGGGTGGCCGTTCTTGGGCTAGCCTCGAGGTCGTTGTCCTGTTCCTGTCAGGCTCTGTTTGCATCCGTTTACGTTTCCTCTAGACGCTTTCCTGCTCGTTCCGGTAGGAGTAGTTTGGGGTGCCGAGGGTTATTCGGCAACCGTCGTTTGATCGATTTTTCCCCTTGTCCTTACTGCTCCCTACTCCTCTGTCCTGTTCTGTCTCCTTTACTATCTGGTAATGTAGATATTGAGCTTTTTAGCGTTGCTGTTCCTACTTTATTGCTCTTGTGAATAGAATAGTGTATCTGCCTGTTTTATTGTTTAAATGTATGCTCTAATTGCATTCTATTTGCCTGCTTGCTTGTTTAGTGCGAAGTGGGGATCTGCGTGACCCCTACTAAGTCTGCCTGTGACTCACCCTTCCTTCTTGTAGGTGAGTCGTCCCAGCCGTGTTCCGGTGGTTCTCGAGGTTTTGGAGTCTTTGTCTAGCAGCGCCAGCTGTGGCCGTTGGCTCATGTTGTACTTTGCCAGGGTATGCCCCGTGTAGTTGTACCCTTATTTTTCTTTCAGTTGTGGGACTGGACTATTGTATATTTTGATATCACCTTGATATTTTAAATTGCTTCTGCACTTATATTAATTTTATTGTTATAATTAATATTGTATGCCTGTAATTCTAATTCGTAATGCAACTCCTCGACAACCCTTACTAACCCTTTGGGGGCCTCATCAGCTCCTTGGGTGGCGTCCCTAGTTCTTGGTACCGGCAGTCCGATATTTATATCGGGTTATCGGTACCCTAAATTTTGGGTCGTTACAAGGTCAGTTCGAAAATCCCAACCAAGGTAGGCGCTGCAGCCCCGGGTCTGGGGACGTCCGAGGGAGGCATCCCGACATCAACTCATCCAAGGGGGGATTCTACCAAACAGCGGGGGTGATCCGCCATCCACGCTTCCCTGTACAGTCACTATCGAGCTCTGGCACCTTCGTTCGTTCGGGATGAATTCTGACACTATTCCCCTCCCATGCTCCGGGAGAGGGTCATTGTCACGCCCCAACGTGGAATATCAGGACGTACAGTTAGAAACTAGCTAGAAATAACATTAATATGCTCAACTAAACAATTACATAGGTGCTATGGAAAGAAATACTTCTAGTAATACTTAGAAGGTAGAACATTTCAAAATGTAATAAAACAATGCATGACTTTCACCCATAAACTAACTAGATGTACAGCTTAAAAGACATAAAAAATTTATTGACACAATCATCAGAACAAACAAAAATGGAAACACAGAAAACTTACATGCATAAGAAGTGGCTGCTTATGTAAAAACTACTAAGAAACATTACAATTGACACAAGCAAAATCCCAGATTCCAGTTATTTAAGAATGAGGACAGTCCTAAGAAATCAAGGACGTGCTCAGCAGTAAAAATTATACTTGTCGCTTTGGTCTGAAAAAATATGACGTGCGTGAAAGATTTTTGCTTGGACTATTATGATATGCACGAAAGGCTCTTTGCTTGGCAGGGCATAACTTAAAATCACAAGATTTTTTAGGCAAATGGTAATATCACTGTTAAACACTACAAATTACACAGCTGAATTGGATAGATGGCATCTTCAAGGGCACAGCCACATAAGCACCTATTTGATTTGTACACTGAACTGGCTTGTATACCTAGCGACAAGAGGCTTCTTGATCTATAAACTCAATGTACAAGTCATTAATATGTAAGAAAAAATAGAAAATGGCGATCTTTAATGGAAAATATAAAGAAAATGGTAAAATATATGTTAAAGAGACAGCAGGAAAATAATGAAAGCTTCTCTATTAAACACGAGGATAATCGTCTAATATATATGGAAGTGCACAACACCATTCCCAATATAAGTGAAAATAGCACTACTGCCAAATACTGATGAGAATAGGACAAATGCACTAATCCAAGTAGAATTGGCATCTATAGTCTAAGCAAAACTGTAGAAATCCTAACCTAAATCGAACAAAGATATTATGAACAATATATGTAATCTCTCTTTAACACCCCACAAAACTTATGGCAGATACATAAACAAAAAGCTTGTCAACTAACACCTTCAAATGTTTCCAAGACTTGAAGAAGAGATCAGCAACTTGCCTGATAGGAGGAAGGGGAAATGTGCTAGAGAGGAAGAGAAAACAGATGAAGAGGCAGGAAAACAATATGCTTTGTCTGCTCATGGCTAGGCTGTTCCACTATTATAGTGTAAAGGTGTACAAGCTGGGAAAGTGAACCGAAGATGAAGAATAACCAGACAATCTCAACAAATCACTAAAGAAGACCAGCAGATTGTGACATCTCTAAAATCTAGTTGAGTGGAAAGGTAAGCTCGACCCACTGAGCCACCGATAAATCTAGAGCTATGACAATAGTAGTAGAAATTGTTGAAGGAAAAGAATCAAAATAAATAGCAGCCATAAAGCATAGAGACAAATTCTTTCAGAACACAGTAATCTTAAACATGGTAGCTCCACCATAGACAGAGTGGGAGTATGAAAATCAATTGGCGCAGAAAAGGCTGACATGGTCCAGAAATTAAATTAGATAGGATATGTAGATCGCTATAGATGCAAAAGCAATTGGGAAGAAGTCACAATAGAAGGCAGGCCTACAAATGCTCAAAGGAAGCTCTGCAGAAAGAATCAGATTGGAGCAAATTAAGCCTAAAAAGAAGTCAATGAATGACAGGAGAACATCTGCTATTTCTCAACGGAACATTATCAAATAAAGAAACGGAGTATACAGCAGCAATTAGAACATCAAAGCATATGGAATGATGGTAGTGACAAACACTACACAAAGTGCTGAAAAAGAAGCTCAAACCAACCACTGAAAGGAGCAAGAACTAGTCATAAGAGAGGGCATGAATGCATGCAGAAATAAAGGTGTAAGACTACGCTGCAAGTGGGCTTTAATTAACCTTGAAACTGGGTATCAACTGGCCTGTTGAAACTTGAATCAGCTTGATGGAAAAGAACGAAGTGGTGTTTAGAGGAGAAACAAATTGTCTGTGAACCGGCATTCGAAGAAAGCTTGAATCAAGTGAACCAGGCTAAAACTAGTTCAATTTAAGACAATTGGATCTGGGCTATCGGGCCTGGCACCAATTAATTTAAGAAATTGGATACTCACCAGGCCTGAGTGCTTTTCCACTCTCTACCGAAAGCTTAAAAATAAATAAACAAGCAAACACCATGTGGCAGTGCAGTGGCATAACTACTGCAATGCAAACCTAAGGTGACTAGCACAGACAGTGAAGGCAGTGATGGCAACAACAGCGAAGTCCCACAAAACTAGCAAAGGTTTTAAGGGTAATGGGCAGTAACAAAGATGGCAGCGATGATAACAGGCAGACAAAAGGAAGATCGTCAACAACAGCACTAGTGACAAGAGGAAGGCCAGGTGGCCTCACTCGCTGGTCCCAATAATGGCAAACAACATGGATGCCGGCAGCAAAGGTGCAAGCAGGGGATGGAAAGTAAAAGAGCCCAAGGATAGCAAACATGGCATGAAAATAAATGATGAAACTGGCAACAAAGGCTGTAATCAACAGAAATAGTGATGAAGACAATGGCTGAAGTGATGAACAATCACCAAAATAGCTGAAAGCCAAAAAAAATGCAGAGATGCTGCAATACCTCCAAAAAGAAAAACTCCCTTGTGCCCACAAACAATGTAAAAACTCAAAAAAGGAAGAAAAAGAGATAATGAAGACAAGGCAAGGAATAATCCAAAATAAGATGACAGAGGAAAGGAAATCACAGGGAAACATGGTACCAAAGAAAGGCCTCATGTCTTCGCAATGAAGTGGAAGGAATGAGTCCTGATTGTGATACCCAAACAATCAAAAAACATGAGAAATGGGCTCAGGCAATAGCAACAGATAGATAAGTGTACAAGACAACTCCCATTACATGTGGGAGTAGGGCTCATTCCCCATATGACAATATGACACACATGCACTAATCCAAGAAGAACCAGGATCTATCATCCTAATGTAAGTAGGACTATGGTAATCCTAATCCAAGTGTGACTAGGATAAATATATACAATAACAATATACATGGTCTTTCTCTAACAATTTGAAAAAACTAAATCTAATAGAAGTGTCAATATTTAGAGAGTGTGAGGAGGCGTTCTTGGCGATCTGATATGCCTTTTCCCAAGGATGCCTTTCGGCCATCGCCTGCTGTGCCAGAGCCGGGTTGGCTTCGGCCATCGCGAGGAATTTGGTCCTCATCGCGTCAAAGTCCTCATGGGCCTGAGACGCGAGCATTTCGGACATGTCGAGCCTGGCGTTCAACGACGCATGTTGCGCGACTTGCGACCCGAAATGCTGCTGCCAACCCTGCTCGTCCTCCCAAATCGAGGGGGGCGGGGCCGGCGGTTCCTTGGGCTGCTGTAGCGTTTGGAGTTGCTGACGAAGGGCCTCCATCTCGGCCTTGAGGGTCTTGTTCTCGTCGCGCACGGCACGAACGACACCGTATTCCTCTTGCGGCAGCTTGTCCGGCGGCGGCCCGGTGTCCGCAGGGCTGTCCTGCGGCTGTTCAACGCCCGATTCCTTCGCTGCGAAGCGCCCCTTGTCGTCGCGGGGCGGGCCGTCCGGCTCACCCTGCTCCTGAGGCGGAGCAGCGTCCTGCTGCTCGGTGGTGTCGCTTTCGAGAATGTCGCTAAGCGGTGTGCTTTCCTCGGCCATGTGTCTGCCCATTACGCCCGTTGAAGCGGCGGCGGCCCGTTATACGCCCGTATGCCCGGCGGCGGCTTTCCACGTCCTCGCGACGTTGAAACTCATTGTTCAATGTGGCTAATCACCTTGTTCCACTTGCGCAGCGAGCCGAACAATTCGTTCGCCCGCGTCTGCTGTGGGACGAGCACGATGGCCCGCGTCGGTAAATCGGTGGCGGTCCCGAGCAGGAACAGCTTGTAGCCCGCTCTCACCGGATCACCCGTTCCTGGCCGTAGCTGTTGACCACCGTCAGGCTCTTGACCTTGAGGCACCCCACGTTGGGGACGTGCGTGTCCAGCACATTGCCGTGCCAGCGGAAATGCCGGATTAACGCTTCGGTCAGCCGCAGGCCCGCCCGCCTGTATGCTCGGACCAGCGCCCACTTGATGCGTGTCGGCATTCTCATGCCACCCTTTGTTCCGGCTTGCGCGCGGCCATGTGCTCGCCGAACGCCTGCTTGCGCTCGGCCTGCATCATGCCGTGCTCCTGCCGCTGCTCGGCCATCGCCATGGTGTGTCCCTGCTTCTGCTCGGCAAGCTGCATGGAATGAGCGGCCTTCGTCGCCTCGATTTCCAACTGTGCCGAAGGGTCGGCGGCCTGTGCCTGCGCATAGTTCTTCGCCGTCTCGCTCTTGGTCTTGTCGACCTCGGCAACGGCGCCCTCTAGCTGGATTTGCTGCGCCATCTGCGCCTCGGGCGGCGGAGGCGCCTTCGGAGAGTCTTTGCCCATTAGTCAGCTTTCCTGTGAAACCGACTGGCGCGCCAATCGTCGTCTGTCAGCGTCAACACATACTCATCCTCATCCCGGCCCCGAAGCCTCGGGATCAGGTAAGCTTTGAACCCATATGCTTGAGCGATCCGGAGCATCGGCTTGTTGTGCTCCGAAACCCGAAGAACGCACATCTGGCAGCCGAGTTGATCGAACGGAAACGAGAACATCGCCTTAAGCACCGGCCGACTAAGCCAACGCTTGTCTACCGAGGCCGCGTGCATCTCGACCACACCAGTGCTCGGATGCCAGTTGTTGTACAGCACCCCAGCAATCACCCTCGCGTCATCAACGATTGCGAGAGCGCAGTACTTCTCTATACGCCCCGGCTCTCCGAATATTGCCGTAGACACGAAGTCACCAACGGCCTGCGTAAACTCCGGCTCATTGTCAGGATCGATGAACCGAGCCGAGATCACGTAACGATGTCGCCCATGTCAAAGGTCAACTCGCTCTCGACATACTCAACATCGGGAGCCGCGATAGACCCGCTCGTGATCTGCGCCGCGACGGAGACGGCATAGCCGCTACCACCAACGGACTGCCATTCGCGGAATGTCTGCTTCTCCGCCGTCGTGCCCCAGAGGCTGGTTCCCCAGATACCCGTGCCCCAGGCGTTATCAGCGACAACCGCGATATCGTCGGGCGGCGGAGGCAGCCGGATGTCGTGGTCCGTCTGAAGCGATAGCTTCACCTTGACCTTTGTGGGCGCGCGAACCGTGGCCCTCGCAAGCATGCCCGTCTTCAAAGAGGCTGGGCTTTTCAGCGGGTCGAACAGCGGGACAACCGTAGCCGTATAGGTCGCGCCCCAGTCAGCCCCCGTGACTTCCATCTCCCCGACTTGACCGTCCTTTGAGCCGAAGAACATGCGATCTTCGAACAACTGAAGGCAGGTCACATCCATGCCGGTGAACTTCGCCCAAGCGCCTGTGCGGGCGTTGGCCACCAGCAACATCGGCTCCTCAGCCCCAGTCGTGGGCGGGGCAACAATGACCATCTGCTTCGTTGGCCAGACAGCGGCGTGCCAGGGCGCCGTTGACCGCTCCTGGACTGTCTCGTTCCAGGCAACTTCGATCTGATACGAGATTGCCGCAGGCGACAGAGCCGCGATGTCGCGCACAACCGCCACGGACAGCGGGACGAACCCGATATCGGTCGCAATGACCAAGTCGCCGCCTGCCCGGATAAGGGCCTTTGGTCCCCTCGGCTTGCCGATCCGGTACACGCCGACCTTCTGCCAGTTCGCAGCGCTCGACGGGTCGGTCCCGTTGAAGACAGCAACCTCGCCCTCGGTCGTCACAACAACCCACTGCTCGGACAGACCGTCGCCGGACTCGATCGACCACGAGGCCCCGAACAGAAGCGAGCCGCCAAGCGTGAAGATGCCGCCCATCGGGAACCGCGTGGCAGTCCCAGTGATGTTATCGACGGCCAGATACCAGACGTTCAGGCTGTCCTTCTCGATGTAGAACAGCCGGTTCTTGTAGACCCAATTATGTGGAAGGACTTGAAAAGATCCTTTTAGTGGCCGAATATGAAAAGAGAAGTTGCAGACTTTGTAAGTAGATGCTTAGTTTGTCAGCAAGTCAAAGCTGAGCATTTCAGACCTATAGGAAAATTGAAACCACTCGATATACCCCAATGGAAGTGGGAGAACAATATCCACCTAGGCTTTGACCGACCCCACATGGGCCCAAAGCATAGGTGGACCAATGGGGAAGAGGTGAGGTGGCTCCTGGGACCCCCAATGGTTATTTTGTAAACAAACCCAAAGACTTCTAGGGAATGACACTTTGACTACTAAAGTCCTATACTTGCACACCTATTTATCCAAGGACATAAGTAAAAATAAAAGTACATAAATGCAAAAAATAAAAACTAATGTTTTACACATAAATCTCAAGGCTCAGGCAGGGAGCCCATGCTGTTGCCCAACCATAAAGATGCTGGAGTCGCTTGAGTCGTGTTGCGGGTCTGATAACGGCGACTGGCTCTCGTGTCCTCACCATCGACGAGGGCCGCCAGCTTTCCTAAGCCGGTGCTGTCGCCCTTGTTGCCCGACCGGTACGTCAGGGAGAGGTCCCTCTGCGGCCTCTACTCGAGCCACCTCCTGCAGGCAAATCAGAAGGTGAGGGGTGGAGGGCCAGAACTAATTGCAGAAGGAAAGCCCCGTGGGGACGGGCCCGCACTTACAACATCCTCCTCGGAGGCCGCCTCGTCAGAAGAGTAGTCATAGTCTACCTTCTCGCTCGAGGAAGACTCAGCCGAGGCAGATTCCTCCCTGGTCGAGGGAGAGGCGCTCGCGCGAGTGTCCTCGGCTTCTTCCTCACGGGGGCTTGCGGATGGCGAGACCCCGGATCTCAACCTCCTCCTGGTGTATATTAGCTTCGATTCGGGGATCGCCTGGGCCTCTATATGTGCAGGAAGAGGCGCGAGAGGGGCTGTCCAACAAAGAGACATCCTGGTCAGGCAAAGACCCACGAGTTCCTAGCATGAAACCCCAGGTGGGGGAAATTACCCTGTCTAGTCGTCGCTGTCAGGAGCGAGTCGGGGGCCGCCTCCTCGGCGAAAGGCACGGCCCCGGAAGTGCCGGCTTCATCCATAGCTGGGGCACAAGCCGACGCAGGTTCCTCCACCGGGACTGAGAGAAAGGAAAATCCACGTGAGGAGCCTTATTTCACCAGGTAAAAGACACTAAGCAGGGTAAGAATCCTACCAGTGGGCCCGCTAGCCTCGGCCAGAGCAACTGTAATGGCTGCCCTAAGCTCCTCGGCTTTGGCCTTCTTCTGCTCCATCGCTTGTGGGCTGAGCGATGCCGAAGGGGCCTCCACCGAGAGCCTCCTCACTGCAGCTGGAAGAAGAACAGACACATGTTACGCAAAGGCAAGAGGTTTCCCGGCGAGGGGGATCAAATACCGAAAGGCGTCGACGTTAGAAGGCCCTACCTGCAGGGCTTCTCGGCTCAACCCGGGGTGAAGCGAATTCGGCAAAAGAGGGGATCGGCGGAGGAGAGGAGGTCGAAGTCACCCGTGACACCCCCGCCTTCCTCCGCTCCGCCTCCTGCTCGGTCGTCACCCTCGCGGCGACGAGCGCCCTCTCCACCGGTGACATCACCTGGAGCTCCTCGGCAACTCCGGGCGAATGGACTGGGGTCGACGGTAGCTCAGGTCCAGTCCAAGGCTCGCCCGCGACGTGAGCCGGCGAAGGTAGGGGCTCCTCCCTAACTGGTGAACATGGAGGATACCCGACATAAGCATTCCAAGCCGAGATGGAAACAAGCCCTCCTCAGGGGCAAGGGTCCCGAAGGAAATCTTACCAGTTGGTCGGCTCAGCTCGGCTTGGCCCACCTCGAATTCCTTGAATGACGGAATCGGAGGTGGCACAGCGACGGCCCTTGAGGATTGGGCAGCCTCCGTCTTCCAGCGCTTGGCCTCCCGCCGTCCGACGGCCTTCGCCTCGCCTAACACCTTCTTCACCGGTGATCGAGCTCGGGACCGCTTCGCGGGGGGAGACAGAGGAGTGGTGGTTGGAGCTACTGGCACCTCCTCGAAATACGCTGGTTTCGTCGCCTGTCGGAGGATATTACGATACGTCGCCAGCTGATTACCGCCCAGATGGTCTGTAAAGAGAAAGAAAACAAGGAAGGTCAGGAGTCAGTCCACACTCGGCACTCAACGACGACCAGCAGAGACGAAGAGAGAATTCAGCACACGGGTGTGGGGAGGCATACCGTGCGGGCCGGTATAAAGATGAAGCGACACTGGCCAGTAGGTCAGGGAAGGCTCATGGTCCCGACGGGCCGCCTCTCGAACCAGCCAGCATACGTCCCCAACCTTCTGACATTGGTCGGCGAGGGCGGCTAAGTCTGCATGCTTTTTGGCACCCAGATGGCACAGCAGATTGAAGTAGTCCATTCCCCAGCCGTCGGCGTAGTAGTAGGCCAAGTGTAGCGGCTTGTTCAGAATGGTCCTCCCTGGATCTTCGATCTTCAGCCCGTGCACCCGGAGGAGAATGTACATCCAGGTCGTGTCCTTGTAATTTTCGGGCTTACGCTCCTCGGCCCGCATGAAGGCGCGATATGGGCAAGTGAGGTCAACCTCTGAGCGCCAGCTCTTCGCCGGAGTACCCTCCTCCTCTGCCGGGAACGGGTAGTTGATCAAGTCCAGGCGCTCGCCCCCGACGCCGCAGAGATCCCGCAAAGTCTTCTTGAAGTCATCCTCCGCTACTGGAGGCAGCTTCACTTGTGGCGCCGCCCGAGACTTCTGGGCCTCCTTGCGTGCGCGCAGATAGGTGGCCACCTCGTCGTGCTTGCCGTGATACAGTCGGAGGAGGTGCTCCGGATCGACATCAAGAACGGGCACAGGCTGCCGGCTCAGGAACCTCCTCTCCGGCCAGTCCCAGCAATTGGTCTTGTGCAACCGATAAAACCCCGTCCGAGCATTCCACCACTTTATATATTCAGGCGTCACCCGAGGGACCCGGCCGGGGGCTGGCACTCGGAAGGTAGCCGTGTCCGCCCTGTGGAAGAAGTCCCACCAGACTCGGGCGGTCTCAGCTATTAGGTTCCCCCGCAGACTCCGCGTTGCTAGCGTAAACTGGGCGCTGTGTGAAGGGATGTGTTGATCATACCCAAAATTCCGCCCAAAGCGGAAAGGGTAGTAGGGTTCCAGCAGCAGGCTGGTTGGGACAACTCGTAATAATCAAATCCCCAACTGAGCCACAGATGCAGCCCGATTATGCTCTACTCTCCAAGCCTAGCCTTTGGCTGGAGAGTAGGGGGCAAGTTGAGAGAGGTAAAATTAGCGGTCGAAAAAATATGCAGCCCGGAGCGACCAAATTAGGTCCACCCCGACCCAACCGGTCTGAGCTTCCCAAGGGATGGCCCTATTTAACGGGCCCAATTAGTCTAAAGCTCAAATCTCTCAGACCAATCCTTCTTAGGCAGCCTCCAGGCCCAAAAGTCTGAGTAACAATTGCTGGGGAAGATCATAAAGGGCATCCGAGCATAACCAACTGATGATGCCCCCGACGTTAAGAAAAAGGCGGAACGCTCCCTAAACGGGTGCCCCACACTCAGACTACCAACCGGACGCTTGTCCAGGTAGATGTTTTGCTGTGGCCTAGGAGCAGGAAGCTCAAGGGGATAAGGGAAGGCAAGAGTCCTCAAATGCTGAGGAGCCCTAAACAACGATGTAACGCCCACTAGTCCCTCAAGTTTCCTTGACTCTAATTTTGTGGGTGAGTGACTATATAAACTCAAGAAAATCCTCTGGAAAGGTAAGCAGGTCTGAGCATTCAAAGCCACACTTGTTGGCGGAGAGCAATCTCGTGCCCATCTTTTCTCTTCTTCCTGCATATCTTCCACCTACGCTCTATCAGTTTGCTGACTTAGGCATCAGAGGGTTTTACCTGGGGATATAGCCCTGGGCTCCTCTAATCCATTTCATACCTTGCAGAATCCTCATTGGTGGCGGCGATGAACACCTATTGAGGATCGAACGACTTAGATTTCAGCACGAGATCTTGCCTCTTCAGCCTAACTTTGAGATAACCTAAGAATTTTCTCACACAACTATTAGGAATTCTAATAGGACTGCTAGTAGGACAACTTGCTCGGTGACCGTGTAGGAATCCATGGTTTGCGGGAACTTATGGAAGTTCCCGATTGAAGAGGACTAGTTACACCTGAGTGGAAATCCCCAGGTGAAGAGTCCAAGCCAATGAGATGGGTTTTCTATTAAGTATGATGTCGGCTCTTCCTAAGCCCTCTCCAGACTTAACCTACACTATTAGATCCAAATAAATGTAAAATTCAAGTGAAACAGAAATAAGAAACAGAGCAGAACACACTATAGAAGGCGGCCATCGAAGTGGCAGTCAGCACAAAAGGTGGCCTGGGATCTAGCCTTCTACATCCAACTAGGGCAGCTAGATAGTTGGCCTCCTTGCACTTGGGCAACCAAAAAACTGGCCACCCCCTGTCTTGCTTTCTAGGTGGAACAGGAGACTAAGAAAAAAAGAAAATAAAAAATAAAAAACAAATGAAAATACAAAGAAGCTTCGGTCTTGGATTTTGGCTATAGTAAACTCATAGTAAGCACAAGCAGTCCCATTGTGATCGCCAAAGGGTTTGTAGGTGTCAGAGTTTTGCCCTTTTGTCTTGCTCACTTATTCTCAATTTTTGATATGGAATGTGATGTACGGGTTACGTGATTTCGCTTCCTTTCATGGCATCCACCTGAAACTGAGCCAACCATAGAGCAAGATAGTAAGAGATGGGTGATCACTAGGGATAGTTTGCTTGCATCCCACATGAAGAAGATTATCACACAGTGCCTTGTGGATGGGAGATTGTGAGGTCATGCTACCCCCATTCTCAACTGGCCAAGAGTAGGGAGCTCATTCTCTATGAATTTACTCTGAAATCCGATGAAACAGTTATACAAGGAAATGGGAGTCACCCCTTAGGATGGAGGCAGTGTAGTAAATGTCCTATACTAAGAATCAAACACAAAAATATGCTCACCGAAAGGGGGTTGGGAAGGGGCTTGGCAGTGACTTTCAACCACCTGCATTCCCTTTGTTTTGGGATTAAAACCTCTTTAATAGGGATCTAGGGCAGTCTACCATGCATGCAGTGTAGTGTAGGTGAATGGAAATATGATAAAATTAACTAGAAATGCAACAGAAAGTGAAGATAGAGTGTAGAGAAATGGGGTTGCCCGTCGAAGTACAAGGAGGCAGCAAGAGAGCTGGCCACCCTAGAGGATGGATGGCCAAGTTGTTGCCCACCCACTGTGAAGTCTACTGGCTCCAACGTTGAGTGCTGGACTCCCTCTGGGTATGATGCTAAGCTTCCTCTCGTACCTCACTCACACCTTTGGTAACGAAAGGAAGAGGAGAAAATGACCCTCCAGCTCTCTGACCTCTCTCTCTTGGATCGTCACTCAAAGCTAACCCCAAACTAAGAGCCTACCTCACCAACCAAAATTCATTGCCCCCTCCGTCGCCTCTTCGCCCGAGCTCTAGGGGTTTCTCCTTTAGACAAAGAGATTCCCCTCCTTGAAATCTGAGTTCGAAATGTACCCCCAATCCTTGTGAAGGGGCTTTTGACCAGTTTTAGCATGCCATCACATGTTTGTGTGTCGGCCAAAGTCGGAGGCATCACTGGAGTGCCTCCCGAAGTGGTCAAGATCTTGGAATATGGGGTTGACAGGTAGTTGCAGCAACTACCAGATGGTGGCTAGCTTGCTGCCCGTTCAGTGACAAGAGGGTGGCCATTGACCTGGCCTTCAATGGAGGAAGGTAGCCAGGGATCTGGTCGCTTACCCCCTGGTGGGTGGCCATCAATCTGGCCACCCATCCAATTGACTTAGCCTAATTTTGAAGTTTCCACCATGGTTAAGTTCCTAGCCTGCATAGTGAAGTTGGGGCTCTAAGCATCATAAGATAGTATCACTCTTATTGATGGGAATCGAGTCCCTGCATCCATATTTTATTTTTACCTTTATGTACTTTTTTTTGTATTTATGTCCTTGCATACATAGGTGTGCAATTATAGAGCTTTAGTAGCCAAATGGTCATTCTCTAGAAGTCTTTGGGTTTATTTGCAAAAGTCCATTGGGGGGTCCCAAGAGCCATGTCACCTCTCCCTCATTGGTCCACCTATGCTTTGGGCCCATGTGGGGTCGGTCAAAGCCCGGGGGCCCTACGGTAACCAGCTTACTCACCGTCTCTCTCGGGTACGCCACACCAGTGCTCCTAGTGGGCCGACACATGCGTGCCGTGGAAGCTACGACTAGTGGGTGGGTCACTGGAAGCACAGACTCCCAAGTAATGAAAACTGACTCCGAAAGTAAACGAGCACAAGGATCGCTCCTCGTACAACACTGACTCATGGTGACGTAAGTAGAAAACGCCACATCCCGGGACCCCTCATGGCGTCCCATACCTGGTCCCCACCCGATGTCCAGCATTAGTCAGACCACAGGATAGCACGTGGATCGAGGTCTACTCACCCGGGACTCGAATCGGCACGAAAAACCACCGGCTAAGTCTCAGACGATGAACAGTCCATCATTGGCTACATAGAAGAAGGGCGATCATGAACCAGCCGCTCAAGGTATGTGCAGTCCACTCTGGGCCGCTCAACCCCGTCATGTGTAGCTGGTACCCAGCCGCACAAGGCTGGTGTGGTCTAACCCTGGCCGCACGACCTGCCAGACTTTGAGAGATGTGCGGCCATGCCAAAGCCGCACAGGGGTATGTGCAGTCAGTCCCTAACCGCACACCCCACGACACTGTGCAACGGTCACAAGCAATGGTCAGAAACTCGCAGGATGAGCAGTCCATCCTGGGTCGCTCAAGGGTTTTGCGGTCCCTGACAGGCCGCACAAGCCCACTGCACGCCGAGCCCAAGAGGCATCGGGGATGTGCGGCTAACCCACGGCCGCACAAGGGTTGTGCAGTCAGCCCCTTGCCGCACATCCCAAAACACTGTATAACGGTCAAACCAACGGTCAAAAACACATGGGATGGGCGGTCAGCACAAGGCCGTCAAAAGGGATGTGCAGTCTCGCGATAGACCGCACAACCCCCACTGCGCATCGAGCCTTACTCGAAGCACGCCGAGCCGTTGTGCGGCCAGCCCAGGGCCGCACAAGCCTTGTGCGGTCTCTGGTTCGACCGCACAACGTCGAGGGCGCAGAGATGGCGAACTCCACCGAGGTCGCCCATTCCGGCCCCAAACATGCCCCACGGAGGGGGAAAACGATGAGGAATGAACCCCCAAGCCCCCTAGCATGATTCTACACCCCCAAAACGTGATTTGGTGGCTTAAAATGACGAATCGGGTGAACTCTCCCCATGGTATGCTCACCCTTCCCGACGCGAGATAAGCCCCACTCAGCCTCGCCTCGGCCTACAAATCACGGGAATGGAACGGCAATGAGCTAGGGATCGTCACCCTACCTCCGGTTTGCGATGGGACGCCGATCCGAGCTCGATCCCGCGAAGAACGCCGTCGATGATTTCGCCTCCCCATGCTTCCCACGCTCGCCGCACGTCCGCATGATCACCTCGCCATCACCCACGTCGCCGCGTCGTCGCCCCGCCGCTGTCTGCAGCCGGAATGGAGCCTCCACCACGTCGAATGGGCGAGAGAGAGGGAGAGGAACGCGCGGGGAGAGAGGAAGAAGAATGAAAAATGAAAAGGAAACGGTCTATTTATAGAAAATCTAAAAATTCACAAAAATGCCTAAAAAATAAAAAATCATGTTTCCGCGATCCTCGGAACGCACCGATCATAATGGTACCACTCACGCCCAGGTGAACGGCCACATTCGCCCACGACAGCATGCCGAAGGATTCCGCTGGAAACTGAGTCAAAAATCAAAAAATCACGTGGAAAAAACCGCGGAACGCCTCCAGGCCCCCCGAAGACCCCGGATCGCGCCGATCCGAACACGAAAAATGTCCGAAACAAAATTTTCAGACATGACTGAGCCGAAAGCTCTGAGAAAATAGATCCAAGACCCGATAACAAGGATCCGAAGGAATCTTGGTCGTTACACTACTCTTCCCCCTTTTCCCTGCTACATTTCTCTCTCCACCCTCTTACTCTCTTCTTTTGGTGGCTCCCGAAAGGGGGAGCCTCTTTCTTCTCTTATTCTTCTTGTTCTTCTCTTCCTCTTCTTCTCTTTTCTCTATGGGGATGCTTCGTGGATCTGCCCCTGCTTCCCTTTATGTATGTCTGTATGTCACTCTGTGTCTTTTTGTGTCTGCGTGGAGAGGGGCTTTTATACCCCAATAGCACAGGGCCTTTGAATGCGAGAATGGCAGAGGCGTGAACATGCGACATTAATGATGATTTGACTCTGGTCATTCTCGATGACAGGGAGTGTAGCCAGCGTGCCACCCTCTCCATTCGACACCTCAGCCAGCCCGTTGCACACCAAAAATTCATAGGGGAATAGCGTAAGATCTTTTTTGCCAGAGGTGTCGTTGAAGAAGCATGCCGCTGCAGGCATTTGTAGCGTGCCGTTGAAGAGCGTTGGAAGCGTGCCGACGAAGGGCACATGGTGAGTGTGCTGCTAAAGGCAGCACGGAGCGTGCCGCTGAGCGAGCTTCAAGGGTGTGCCGTTGAAGGAGCTTACCCTAGGAGCGTGCTGGTGGAGAGACCACGGGCTGGGGTGTGCCGCTGAGGGCACCCCCTGGGGTGTGCCGGGGATGACCCGCTAGGGTGTGCCACTGGAGTGTGGGCTGGGGTGTGCCGCTGAGGGCACCCTTGGGTTGTGCCGGGGAAGACCCTCCAGGGTGTGCCGCTAGAGCGCGGGCTGGGGTGTGCCACTGAGCGGTGGCCAGGCTGGGTGTGCCACTGAAAAGGCACCAAAGCGTGCCATTGAGGGCTGACCGGGGCGCCGTTTGTCACGCATTTAAGCCCATCACGAGCACAAGTTGTGGTTTATTTAATTTTCTTCGGGGCCCATAGATTGTTGGCTTCGCTGGGGTTGATTTTTCTTCACTATCGTGACTCTAGAGACGGCTTCACGGTAGTGTATGTTTATTCAGAGAGTCTGGATGGCCCGCCTTTTCCACATTTTCTTCCGTTGAAGTTGTTATTTATACTAGATTGGTCTGGACATATGGATGTGTAATTTTATGCGTTCACAAATCCCCCCACCCACGGGTAGCGCGGGCGGAAGATGAGCCGGGCGGTGCCCCTGTTGGAAAGTAGACCCCCACACGGTTCCAACGCCACCAACCTCGCCCTGATCGGAGTTCGGGGCTGTTCGTGGCGTGACCGTTGCTTTCTCTCTCTTCCCGCGTGCTCGCGGTCACGGCCCCCCTTCCTCTGATGATGGCGTGGTGGCGGCAGCGGCGACGAGGCGAGCGTGATCGTATTGTTCTCGCGATGAGGAGCATGGAGATCGGAGCTTTTCAAGTGAGATTTTGAGATCAACGATAATCCGGTGGCTTCCGGGCTTCCTTGAGGTAGGGGGATGGATCCCCATACTCTTTCCTGCTTTCCCCATGATTTGTAGGCCGAGGAGAGGTTGAGAGGGACATTTTTGAGCCAGGAAGGTGAAAATGCTTGTTTTGGGGTTGAGCACCGGATCTCCCGTTTCGTGAGGTTTTTGACCAATGTAAGAGTGTAGAATCATGCTAGGAGGGTTGGGGATGGATTCCCCTTTGTTTCTCCATCATCAGGTAATGATCGGGACGTGGATCGGAGTTTTTGGCATTTCCCGTTGGTTTCGTGCTCGGGTGAGCCTTGCGGTCCTTTTAGGGCCCTTGGCAGCCCTCAGGGGGCCGCTAAGCAACTCTGAGTGTCGACAGGCCTTAGTGGTCTGTCTGGGACCGCTAGGCTCAGGGTGGCAGTCACGTGATAGATCGCTACCCACAGACTAATGGTCGGCAGATGATCGTTTGTCTAGTTTGACCGAAGCACCCTCAGGGTCTGTGTTTCTGACCGTTGGGGCCACGTGCTGGAAAGCGATCGGGGCACGATCGTTTACCGTTGCCTTGCAGTCCGGTGAGGACTGTTTGGTTGGGGTTAGCGGCCTGGCGATAGACCATTTGGCCCCTTGTGGCTCACCCCATTGCTGTCACGGCTTGACCGTTTAGCTGAGCCTGGTGGTCTCAGGGAGACCACTAGGCCCACCTTGCGGTCCAAAGAGGACTGCTAGGCTGAGGAGCTGTCTTGAGTGGACCGTCGCTCCGTTTCCTTTCGATCGGTGATGTCCGTCAGTCGAGTCTCACCACCAGTGACCTATCCACTAGTCGTAACTTTCCTACGCACGCAGGTGCGGATCCCTTTGGGAGTAGTAGAGAGCGTGGCCCGGAGAGATGGTTGTTAGGTTAGTTACCTAGGGCCCCCCTGCGCAGCCGAGTCCTGGCTTCGGGGGAAGAACCAGCTAGAGGGCTTCACATAGGGCACATGGTCTGTGTGTGCACACGTGGTTGGGGACGTCGGACCCGTGCTGACGAGTGCGACCCCAACTAGTCCTTGCTCGTGGTACTTATTGCACGTCTCAGTCTCCGCCTGGGGCGTGTAGGGAGACACTTGGTCACGATGTAAGATGTCAGGGGACACATCCAGTCTTGCTTCTAGAGGGCAGAGCTCTTGTCTCCTGGCAGGTGCAGGCTTGTTTCGTGTCGATTTGTTTGGTACGGTTAGTTATAAAGGGATTTTTCATTTATTTATTATTGCTTGCTGATTCTGTCGTACTTCTGCTAGGTAGTGTTACTCATCATGCTTGTTCATGCCTTTCTGCCTTGTTTCTTTCGTGCGAGGTGGGGGTCCGCGGGATCCATATTGAGCCTATGAAATGAGGCTCACCCCTGTATTTTCAGGTGAGGCAGGGTCGTCGGGAGGCGCATCTGAGGTTCTGCGTGGTTCTTTTGGCCAAAGTTAGTTGCCAGTTGCTAGAGCCGGGGTATGCCCTGTGTACTTGTACTTTTTCCTTCTATTGACTGTACTTATTTTGGACATGAGACACATTAGAGCTTGTAGCTTTTAGTGAGTAGTTATTTATTTATTTCCTTCCTTTTTATTTAGATCATTATGTTATTTCTACAGTCATTTTAGCTTCTTGTGTACCCTCACACCATCCTTTAACCCTTCTGAGTCTTCGGGCTCGTGGGTGGCGGGCCGAGGTTCAAGACGTGCCGGTTCCTTTTCGGTACTCAGATGTCGGGTCGTTACAGTTGGTATCAGAGTAGGGTTATGGAGGTATGTAAGAACCTGAAATGACTGCAGTGGTCTAGAAGGTCTATGGATGTCTTGTATAATCGGTGACTGGCTTAGGGCACTGTGTGTTTTATTGATTCCATTCGTTGTTTTCTTGCTGCTAGGGAGTTATGGCACTGAGGAGGAGGACTCGTTCCTAGCAGGGAGAGTCAGGTGGAGGCCAGGAGGAGCAGAGCAGGGCATTGCTTCCAGGAGACACGGTTAGAGAGGCATGAGTTCCTGGAGGGAAGGAGTTCTTTAGGGGCATGTATCAGTATGTTCTTCAACAGCAGGGGGGTGAAGCTGGCGAGGGCTTGTCGTCTCGGGGTGGTCGCGGTCGGGTACTGAAGGAGTTCTTGCAGTTCTAACCATCCCTTTACAGCGGATAGCTAGATCCAGAGGTAGCCAGAGAGTGGTTGGATGAGCTGGAGAGGATATTCAGTTCGATGGAGTGTGCTGAGGAGGAGAAGGCGGTGTTGGCGACCCATCGGTTGCAGGGTTTAGCCCGGACCTTGTGGACGGCAGAGTGGGGAGCGACATTTCAGTCTCGTCCCCTTCAGCAGATTGTGTCGTAGGAGCTCGTCACGGCATTCGAGCGTGCTTTTTGTCCGTCCTTTATCAGATCACAGAAGATGCGTAGGTTTTTAGAGTTGGCCCAGGGGGACATGGTAGTGATGCAGTACCAATCTAGGTTCATCGAGTTGGGCCGTTATGCGCCTCTTATCATGGAAGATGGGGAGCTGAAGACTGAACAGTTTGTTCAGAGTTTGAGGCCAGAGCTAAGGCATCCCCTAATTACCTCAGGTGTGGCCAACTTGGATGCAGCTTGCAAGGTAGCGGCAGCGTTGGAGAGAGATTTACAGAGGACTCGAGGGCAGGGCAGTAATAGCCAAACTCTGACTGGTCCCAGTCAGCTCACAGTTGTGCAGCAGTAGATTATCGTCTGGCCTTCAATGGGTGGTTCAGGGGCATCTCCATCCGTTGCATCACCAGCAGACTCGTCATCTTTTGGCCCGAAGCTCAAGAAGCTATTCAGGGATGCTGATTTTGGAAGGAGGCATCGTGATCATAGAGAGGAGAGGCAACAGTTAGTTGGCAATGTTCAGCAGCCCACACCCTATCAGCGTCAGGGCTCGGTGACTGGTTCTCAGAGTGGGTGTCCTCGGTGCGACGACTCTCATCTAGGTAGGCAGTGCTCAGCGCCCGTGATCTGTTTCAGGTGTGATCAGGAGGGGCACATGGCACGTGACTGCCCTCAGAGACCACGTCAGCTGCACGAGTTTCAGCAACTGCGGTAGTTTCAACACCAGTAGTTACTACCACCATAGCTATCATACCAACAATAGGGTCAGTTTCCTCAATTATCATGGTCAGCTATAGTTGGGAGGTAGAGGTCCCGAGGCAGAGTTACACACAAGACCAGAGCAGAGGCTGAGGCGTCACAGTTAGTGGAAGGCACTCTTCTGATTTTGTGTTGTACGGCTCAGGTTTTGTTTGATTCTAGTGCGTCTCACTTGTTCATTTCAGAGGATTTTGCTCAGCGTGTTGAGGAGCCGGTGATCGAGATGTCATGTGATTTGGCAGGGAAGTTGCCTACCAGAGGTTTCGTGCATACCCCGTATTGTTTTGATAAGGTGCCTGTTTGGGTTGAGGGGCAGAACTTGCCAGCCAGACTTTATACGTTACTGCTTCATGAATTTGATGTGATTTTGGGTATGGACTGGCTTGAGGCCCATGGTGCTATGGTGGATTGTAGCTCGAAGAGGGTCTACTTCCAGCATCCCCGTCGGTCCACCTTCTACTTCCAAGGTATCTAGTCTACCTCTTCACGTTTCCTTATTTCAGCTGTTAGGGCCCGTAGATTACTTGATGTGGGTTGCCGAGGTTTTCTTGGTTCGGTGGTCGTGATAGATCAGCAGCATCAGGAGGTGGAGGATATTCCTATCGTGTGTGAGTTTCCTGATATTTTTCCCGATGAGTTGCCAGGGTTACCGCCGCAATGGGAGATTGATTTCGTGATCTAGGTGGTTCTGGGTATGGCGCCTATGTCAAAGGCTCCTTATCATATGGTGCCGATGAGTTGAGAGAGCTGATGGCACAGTTGCAGGAGTTGCTTGCCAAGGGGTACGTTCATCCTAGTTTTTCCCCGTGGGGTGTGCCCGTGTTGTTCGTGAAGAAGAAGGATGGTAGTTTGAGGTTGTGTATCGACTACTGACAGTTGAACCAGATGACTGTTAAGAACAAGTATCCGTTGCCTTGGATTGATGACTTGTTTGATCAGCTTCAGTCGGCCCAGGTGTTTTCATGGATCGATTGGAGGTCAAGTTATTATCAGTTGCAGATTCACGAGTCTGATGTTGAGAAGACTGTGTTTTGCTCGAGGTATGGACATTGTGAGTTCTTGGTGATGCCGTTTGGGCTCACCAATGGCCCCGCGGCATTTATGGATTTGATGCATTTGATGTTTCATCCATACTTGGACCAGTTTGTAATCGTGTTTGTGGATGACATCCTTGTGTATTCGTGATCTGTGGAGGAGCATGTGCATCATTTGGGGGTTGTGTTACAGACCTTGTGGGATCACTAGCTGTATGCCAAGCTCAGTAAGTGCGAGTTCTGGCTTCAAGAGGTGCACTTTTTGGGGCACATGATTTCTGGTGATGGCGTATCCATGGATCCACCGAAGGTCGAGGCTGTGGTGTAGTGGTCAAGGTCGGGTTTGGTCACGGAGATTTGGAGCTTTTTGGGGCTTACGGGCTACTATAGGTGATTCATTCAGCATTTCGCTCGTATTGCGGCCCCGATGACCAGGCTTACGCTGAAGGATGTGCCGTTTGTCTGGATGGAGGAGTGTGAGCAGAGCTTCATACAGCTGAAGAGATTGCTCACTACTGCTCCGGTGTTGGTGTTGCCTTCAGGATCGGGAGGTTTTGTGGTGTGTACAGATGCTTCAAGGGTTCGGTTGTTCTCGTGAGCTTGACTGCCACGCCAGCTATTCGTCGTCAGGTGACTAAGGCTCAGCGTGCGGACCCTAAGCTACCTCGTATTCTATCAATGGTCGAGGTGGAGTTTGGTGTGGATGGAGCTGTGAGGTTCAGATGTAGATTGTACGTCCCAGTCGAGGAGTAGGTGAGGCGTGCGGTATTGCGGGAGGCTCATGGGAGTCGATATATCGTGCATCGTAGATCAGCGAAGATGTACCAGAACCTGAAGAGGCAATTTAGGTGACCTGGGATGAAGAGAGATGTGGCAGAGTTTATGGCCAGGTGTTTGATCTGTCAACAGGTGAAAGCCGAGTACCAGTGATCGGGAGGTACACTTCAACCCTTGGAGATTCCTGCGTGGAAGTGGGACCACGTGACCACCGATTTTGTGGTTGGATTGCCGAGCATATCCAGCGAGCATGACAATATTTGGTTACTGGTGGATAGACTGACGAAGATGGCTCGGATATTGCTGATCAAAGTCAGATAGAGTGTGCATAGGTTGGGCCGATTGTATGTGGAGTAGATCGTTCCGTTGCATGGAGTCCCTGTCTCCATTGTGTCTGATCGTGATCTTCGCTTCACTTCAAGAATTTGGAGGAGTTTTTAGAGAGCTCTAGGCTCGGAGTTGGCATTTAGCTCGGCCTATCATCCTCAGTCGGATTGTCAGTCAGAGAGGACCATCCAGACCTTGGAGGACATGTTGAGATCGTGTTGGCTGGAGTGGCAGGGGAGTTGGACCCCCCATTTACCGTTAGTGGAGTTCGCCTACAACAACAGCTATCATTTGAGCATTGGCATGGCTCCTTATGAGGCGTTGTATGGGCGACCGTGTCGGACTCTGCTTGATTGGTTCGAGGTGGGCGAGCATGTCCTGACAGGACCGGAATTGGTGCAGTAGTGTGTTGAGGTGGTGCATTTCGTCTGACAGAAGAGCTATGCTGATCGGAGGAGACAACCTCTGCGGTGGGAGACTAGGTGTTTCTGAGAGTTTCTCCTATGAAGGGTGTGATGCACTTCGACAAGCATGGGAAGTTGAGTCCCTACTACATTGGTCATTTTCCAATCGTCGAGCGTATTGGTGTGGTCGCTTATCGATTGCAGTTGCCCTGGAGCTAGTTGTTGTGCATGATGTGTTTCATGTGTCAGTGCTACGAAAATATATGCCTGATGATTCTCATGTCTTGGAGGATTCCATTTGGCCTGAGGTGACCCCAAACTTATCTCTGTCGGAGTATCCTGTCTGCATTGAGGATCAGTGTCAGCAACGCTTGCCAAACAAGGTTATCCCTATGCTTAAGGTGGTTTGGCAGCATCATTCTGGTGGTGAGGTGTCATGGGAGCGAGAGAGAGAGGGGTGGTCCCCACCTCTATAAAATCTCATTTTTTATGTTTTTCTTCCTAATTTAAGTAAGAAGAAGAGGACAGGTGGGGCAAGATATGTGGAGCTTTATATGCATTGACTTGAGGACTGACCCTCCTGTGTTGTCGCTTTGCTGCTTCCACATACTGGTGTGAATGAATGACGCGAACCCTGCATCTTGGGAGTAGAGAGTCAGACGAACTGTGACTGAGCAGGGCCATGGGGCCATCGGGCTAGGAGGAGGGCGCGGCCCCCAGGGAGTTTGCCCTCCCTGGGGGGCGTGGCCGTGCCCTGGGGTAAACTGGCTCCAGGTGTGTCGCAACCCTGAGGGATGGCCCCCGGGGGTCTTCTCTTATCATCTGGGAGTGTCCTTTGAGGGACATGGGGGATCCGGAGCCCTGGGATTGGCCCGTGGGGGCCGTTGTTCTTTGAGTCGTAGTTGCCGCTCGCAAGGTGTTCGGGTAAATGCCTGACACACCCCCAGGTTGTCGAACGACTTGGCTAACTGGTTGAGGGGCCTCAGGATGGGCCTTGGGCTGGGGATGAGAGCTTGTGGGAGATAAGGAGAAACAGTTTGGGGCACGTGGGCCGTGCCTCGTCTGCATGTCGTGTCGCACGGCGGGTTGGCAGGGTACCCCTGTGGCCGAGGCATCAGGGGCCAAGGCCCCTCCCGGGACATCAGGTGGAGCATCAAGATCTGTGGGAGAGCCCGCACCCGCGGTGGCTCGGAGTCATCCAGGTCAGTGTCAGATTGCTGTAGAGGGGATTATCTCATCATTGTTGCACTTTGTGGGAAGCTAGAGTTACTGACCAAGCTTGTGTGGTTTGTTTGGCAGGTGAGGACACGGTTGCAACCTTGCAAATGATCCAGGAATTGGTTAGCACCGGCCCATCCGTGGCTCTCTCGTCCTTCGAGAGCGAGTCTAGCCAGGTGATCCCCGTGCCCTCGCCCATTGTTGGGGACACGCTGGGTGAACTACCACAGCTGTTGGCAAGTCTGCCTCTCTCGCCTTTGCCTATTGTGGTATCAGCTTGCACCGTGGGGCTGGTAGAGTTCTCTAGTGTGGGACCCTTAGGTATATGACTGAGTGCTTAGTCATCTTATGGTAGGGCTCTTTGATTTACTCGTTGATGCTGAGCTTTCATTGGTGTCGATTGCAAGTACTTCTTCTCCTTTGGAGGAGAGTGAGCTTCCCCGCGACACGACTGAGGTAGCAGCTGATGATCCTACTACTGAGGCCTTGGCTAGGCGCGACAAGGAAATCGTTGACACTAAGAGGGTTTCGAAAGGAGGTACCCCTGTGGGTGAGTCCCTTATTTGAAACTCCTTCACAAAAAGTTACTTTTATATAGGGTGAAACTGTCTAATGACCCAGTATTGATCTACAGGTGCCCCAGACTCGCTCGTGTCTGGAAGCTTGTCAGAAACTTTGTCCAGCTCTTCTGGTAGTGGCAGCACGGCGATGGAGACGGATGAGAGCTCGGGCTCTTCCTCTTTTGAGGCCTCTTCTGTCGAGGATGCCAAGATGGAGGCAGCTTTGGAAGCTATATGGGGTTTCTTCCCCCCCTCCCCCTTAGCTTTGGTTGCAAGTTTACAACCGGGTATTGATGTCATGGTGTTATAAACGGGGCTGGAGTCTAAGGGGGAGCGCATCCCGGCTCCTACCGAGAGCGGCTGGGAGGAGCCTTCTACCTCACTGATGGCCACTCAGGACGACTGGATTGCGGAGGAGACTTTGCCCTCTTCGACCTAGGCGGGCAAGGTTGTCGATGTGGAGGAGAGGTTGCCCTCACCAACCCCTGCTGAGGAGACTACAAGCATGGTGGGAGTCACACCGAGTAAGGGCTAAGACTTTTATCAGGTTTTCAACCTTGTCTTGTCAAAGGAAACTTTGGATGTCATTTATTTTCCTCTTATGCTTGGTGGGATTGTGCAGGCCCTACTAGTGTGCTGGCTAAGATGGGCCACTCCTCCCTAGACCTGGGGGCTGAGTGGCCAATGTGCCCTTGTCCGCTAGAGCCACTGCTGGATGTGAGCATTGGCGCTGCCTTGCTCCAGTGAGCCCGAGGCTACCTACGAGGTGACCCCCTACCTCCTTCGGAGGAGCTTAGGCAGTGGTTGAGGGACTATACCCAAGGCTACCATAGCCTTGGCTTCTCGCGAGAGCTCAAGATGTCTGGTTTGGTCGGCATCTGGGAAGAGTACCTGCGACACCTGGAGGCTCAGGAGAAGAGGGTCCGGTGGCTAGCAGCCATTTGAGAGGCACAGGAGCAACTGGCCCAGCTCATGTCAGCCGTGGCCGAGCAGAGGGGACAGGTCAATGTAGCCGTGTCATTTTCCTAGGACCGCGCTATGCGCCTAGGCGAGGGGGAGAGTTTGGCCGAGGCCTTGCAGAAGATCTTGGAGGAGCAGTTGTGAGCCGTGGAGCTCGCTGGAGCTGAGTGGCGGGCTGCCAAGACCGCGGCTGAGACTAGCGTACAGCTCACGTCGACTTTGGAGGCAGAGCGTGCGGTTGCTGAATCCCGCCTGGCAGCACTGGAGGGGAGCGAGCCTAGGATTTGAGTGTACTGCGCATTTTTCTTCTCATTTTTTTGCTATCTGAAATGTAGGCCTTTTGTTACCCCAAGGGCATGTCTTGGGTTCCTTTTCACAGAGTATCAATGACAAACTCTGGATTTCGGTGTTGTTATTTGCTGAGTTGTCGCACTTCCCCTTTTATGGAATAGGGTTAGGTGCATAGACCAATGACCACTTTACTGTGAGCCGAGCTCGGTTCTTTCAGTGCATACTGGTGTGAGGGACAAAGGGCTGGGCCCACCTGAGTTCGAGCGTTGAAACAGGGGACTGGGTATGGGGAATGGTGTAACTGGGCATTAGACGTGGGGAGCTAGGCGTTGTTTACTAGGGCGTGATGTGAATGACTGGGTATTGATAGTTGATGAGTGCTAATTTCTTTATGATAATTCACATCACATACATCATTTCATATGCACATAATTAGCCCAGAGAATATTTTTTATTTTGATATTTTACGAGATAGATTGGGTCGGAGCGAGACGAAGACCGTCCTATCCTAGACCGTGATCGAGACTGTCGAGATATACGGGACATCAAATCTTGTGCTAGACAGATTAGAAACTTTCTTAGGTGTTGCCAATCTTTTTCATCATTTTTGTTATATGAATATATTAATTAATTAGATTTATGTAAGAAACAAATCTGTGGGGGTGGCGGCTCCCTCATTAATCTTCCCACTCCCTCCCTCTAAACTTCTCTAAAGACCCTGAGAAGTACTCACAGTAGTAGCCACCATGGGGCTCCTCACGCTGTGCTTCCCATGGTCATCTTCCCAGGTCAACCATCCATGCAACACCTCGTTCTCCTTCATCACCTTCCCGTGGCTCTCCACGGTGAGCGCGAAGCTCTGCTTCTCGCCCTTCTCCTTGAACACCAGCACCTGGGGCTCCACGCCGATGGCGAACCCTTTCATGGCCGCCACCTTTGCCCTGTACGTCCACGTCCCCTCCCCAACGTTGGTCACCGTCCTCCTGAAAACCCTAGCAGCCGTCTTCGTCTCGTTGGCCTCGAAGAAGGCGATGAAGGAGGGGTAGTTGAGATCCATGGATGCCGCGGAGCAGTCGGCGGCCTCCGCAGACCTCGTTATCACGTGGATCTGCTCCTTGGTGTAGTTCATGGCGCAGAGGAGGTTTATGTAGTCGGCGGCGCCGGCGTCGTAGACGAGGCCCGGGTCCATGGCCCCGTTGGGGTTGACGTGGCCGGCGCCCATGGCCAGCGGCGTCGCTGGCCGGTACTTCTCCCCCATGTCCTTGATGGGCTGCAGGGTGTTGTCGACGGCGTCGGCGGTGGTCATCATAGCGGACCGGATGGCGGCGGGGCTCCACCCCGGGTGCGCCGCCCTCAGCAGCGCCGCCACCCCCGCGGCGTGGGGGCACGCCATGGACGACCCGGAGATGATGTTGAAGGGGCTGTACACGGAGCGGTTGCCAACGACGCCGACGGAGGTGTCGTTGGGCCACGCCGCCAGGACCAGGGAACCAGGGGCGATGAGGTCGGGCTTTAAGATGACCGGGCAGGCCGACGAGGGGCCCCTGGAGGAGTAGGTCGCCACAACCGGCGCCGGCCGCGTCCCCAGTGTGGTCACCTCGAACCTGAGGCTGGCCTTTGGGTCGGGGGTGCCCCTTATGTAGTCCAAGATCCCCCTGCCCTTCTCCGGGTTCACGATGGCGCCCGGCGTGGCGAAGTGGACGTGGTACTCGATGTAGGGGCTGCTGGTGATGAAGAGGCCGGCGGCTACCCCGGCGGAGGACACCCTATCTATCACAGAGTCCAGTGGCTCGTTGGCTTCGCAAACAACTATCTTGTAGCCCACCGTGCGCAGCGCGATCACGTCGCTGCAGCTGCCCATGGACACCAGCGGCAGCCCACGGAGAGGTGGTGATGCGTCGTTCATGGGGTAGAGGGAGGTGCCCACGACGGAGGCGCCGTTTCCGAGGTCGACTATGCCGGAGAACTCCCGGTCGACGGTGCCGGCGCCGACGGTAAGCTGCCAGGGGGCCCCGTTGTGCAGGAGGCCCGGCCAGGGCCCCTGGTTCCCCGCCGACGTCGCCACTAAGACCCCCCTCTCCGTTGCTGCAAAGGTGGCAATGGCAACGGGGTCCCCGTATAGCGGGGCGCCGTCGAGGCCGAGGGAGAGGGAGAGGACGTCCACGCCGTCGGCGATGGCGCCGTCGATGCCGGCCACGATGTCGGAGGCGAAGGCGCCCTCGCCCCAGAGGACCTTGTACACGGCCACCCGCGCCCGGGGCGCCACGCCCCGGGCGGTGCCGCCGGCGTAGCCGAAGTAGGCGGCGCCCCCGGCGAAGCCGCCGGCAGCCGTGGAGGAGGTGTGGGTGCCGTGACCGTCGGTGTCCCGGGCCGAGTTCACCCGGATGGTGAGGTTGGGGTGGTTGGCCAGGAGGGCCCGGTTGAAGAAGCGCGCCCCCACGAGCTTCCGGTTGCACATGGCGGCGCTGAAGCCGGTGCCCTCCTCGCACGCCCCCTTCCACCGCGGCGGCACCGCCGGCATGCCCTCGTCCCTGTAGCTCTCGCTCTCCGGCCACACCCCGCTGTCGACGACGCCGATGACAACGTCCTCCCCGTAGTTGGCCGCCGGCCACAGCCCCGAGCCCGGGCCGAGCCGGAGGAACTCGGACGTGTGGGTGGTGTCCGGCCGCAGGAGCGCGTCCCTGTGGTGGGCGACGAAGCCCGGCGACCCCTGCAGCTTCCTCAGCTGGGACGGCGACAGGCGCGCGCAGAAGCCGTGGATGGCGTTGTCATAGACGTACACGAGGCTGCCGCCGTCGGAGTCGGCGCTGCCACCGGTGGGGTCGGCCGTCGCAGTGGAGAGCGCGGCGGCGTACCAGCCCCGGTGGCCGTCGAAGGCGCTGGGCATGGCGGACAGGTCCATGTGGATAATATACGTGGACAGCTCTTCGGAGGCCGGCAGAACGCATTGCAAGGTGGCCGTGGCGACGGCGGTGAAGAGTACCATCCATGAACGGAGACAAGCCTGCGCCATGCCCTGGAGCTCCGAATGCCGGGCAGAGAGCACGGGTTTCCGTCTACATGGAGGAATCACAGGCACTGAATTCCGCCGGCTTCCATGGGTTTGTCGATTCCCTCGTCCACACGGACGGTGGTGCTGCTGAGAGGGGACCCCTGTGATGGGAGACCATTTGGGTGGGGGATGCTGCATTCATATGCTACACCCCTCCCTTCCCTCCTCCATCACCGATCTACCCAGAGGGGGGTTGGGGGTAGTTCTCTCGATGAGATGACCACCTGCAGTCGGCATTCCTTTTACCATGGCAGTCCATCTTCCTACTTCTTTTCTTTGAAGCAGGCACAAAGATTGCCGCTGTTACAGAGGTAGAACTCTCTGTTTACTTGTTGATGCTACTAGTTTGTGGCACTGTAGCAGTTCTGAGGCTCTTGGCCTTCGGGGAGGGAGACAGACAGCAGTAGTGGCTGTCTCATCTGCCCTCTACTTTGTTGAGTAGAGTTCGGCCACTGTGACCTCCCTCTCTGTAACATGGAATCTTTTTTTGAACTTCCTCTGCATGTCTGACCAGTCGTTGATCGACCCGGTCGGGAGCCTGAAGTACCATTCAAATGCGAGCCCTATCAGCGAGGACCCAAAAAACTTTAGCAGATATGACTCGTCGGTGGCCAGATCACCCTTGACGGTCATATAATATGCAACATGCTCCTTCGGGGATCCCTTCCCGTTGAACTTGTCGAATTTCGGCGGCTTGCTGATCCCAGGGGGAAGCCGCTTGGCAGTATGGTGCGGCGGGTATGGTACCCGATAGGCATCAAACGTGACATAGTCACCTTCACTTCTTTCTACGAGCTTCAGCTCTATCATTCTCTCCACCATCATCCGGTTCATGACTGTGGGATCGACTGGCTCCAGGTAGAAGTGCACCGGCTACAGGTAAGGGGTGACCAAGGTGGTCGCCTATGGAGGACACAACAGCAAAGGTGTCTGGTGCACCAAATGGAGCACCGGCGACATCAGCGGCTATGGTGGCCACTGTTGATTTGTCGCCAAGCTTGGCTCTAACGGTTGAGGCAGAGTATAGAGTGGTGGAGGGTTAGTTTGATGGATGGCTCCCCGAGATGATTCCCCCTAAACTTCGGGAGGCTTGGAAGCTGATGACTACTCAGTTTTCTCCATCAACTACTTCTTTAGCAGGTCTATCTCCTACCGGGATCTTTGGAGTAGCATTAGGACTAACGGGTCCATGGTTGTAGTGCTGGGGATGGCCTCTAATGCTTCCCCAGGTGTACCTTCGGGCAGGATGTCGAGGAGAACATCGTCATCTTCTTCCGCCATCACCACATTGGTAGATAGAAGGGTAGCTTCATCATCTTGCTGGTGGTAGGTCAGGGGTTGCTTGCCCTTAGCTACCGCTAGCAGACCTCTTGCAGCCTCGGTTCTTTGAGTTTTCGGCCCCGGCCTTGCGGCCAATCGACCCAACTCATGAGGGTCTTCAGGCAACCCTCCATATTGGCTGAACGTGCCGGCCATATTGCAGGTGAAAACCTGCATCCTTCTTCTCTCCCGATGGACCTTTCTCCTAGCTTGATCTGGAAAGGTTAGCCTCTCGAACATAGAATTTCTTTCTTTCTCTTCCCGCCGAGGGGTGGTTTCGTCTGCTTCGATCTCAAAGCCATCTTCATAACAGTTGTCGTCAACCGACGATGCCATCCTTCTTTCCTTTTCTTCTTCTTCAACTACCATTGGTGGGCAGTAGCCTTCATTAGCCGTGGCTGCCTGCGTTAGTCGCTGCTGTCCAAGAGAGAGGCTACCTAGCCCTCGAAAATAGTTCTTGACCATGGTGGTCATCTCTTCTCCACCACGCTCTTGATGTAGTACGGGGGAGAGTTGTCGGCCTCCCGCAGGAGGGATATGAGCAAGCTGAACCCGACCGACGGGTTGCTGGAATCTTCATCCCACAACAGGGACATTGGCTTGTCGGGCGTAGGTCTGGAAGCTTCCACGACGCGGAGGGTCCTCAACCTCTTCTTCTACTTTCAGGGGTAGGCCCCTTTCTTTCCTTTCTTCAACCCCGTCGCGAGCAGGACGGCGGGGTACTGGTATAGCTTGGTGGACAGGCTGGACCCTCTTGGGGACCCACACCCGTTTGAACCTCCTTGGCCTCGGGGCCAGCTTCTTCTGGCCATAGCGGCCGGCTTCTTCTCTTTCCGCCCTCCTTCTAGTGTGGGCCTGGTATGAATTGCAAACTGGGACATTAGGGATGACCTGGTTCGAGACTATTCGGGCATCACGTTCGTCAAGGAAGACACAGACGTTGCCAACCATCATGGATTTACCGGAGTGAGACAAGGACCCGGTAATCATAGCGGTACTCCTTCGAAGTTCTTTGTGCTGGCGACCTCCAACGTTCTTGTTGATAGCATCGAGGAGAGCCCCGAGGATGACATGGTGCACCAGGTAGCTGGCGACCAAGGTTGGACTATTGAGTGAGTCATGGCAGCATCGAGCCTTCAGAGGCCCCATCTTCTTCGCGGCTCCCTCGGTGGGCTTCGAGGGTTCCACCTCTAGCATGTCCACGAAGGCCAACCCCAAGAAGTTGGAGAAGTCAACAACATCAGGGAAGTCGCCAAACACCGTGGGCACCGCCAGGTACCTGTGCTTAGCATGATCAGCAACAATTGATGGGCCGAAGCCAACGCCAGTCAATCCAAAGGTCATTATCGTTCATCTGCAAAGATAAACAAATCGACGATCAGCAACCTTTGGGAGGGCCTCGAAGCCCAAGTATCTCAGCAAAGAGATGAAAGGTGACACTCGTCCCACCGGGCGTGCCAGAACTGTGGGACTCATTTTCTTCTCCCTCTCTCTAATTAATGGATTAATTAAAGATTTGGGGGTTTATTTGGTTTATTTACGCATTGATCAACCAATTAATTAACTGGTAACTAATTGACTGATTAACTGTGCAGGCGTGCCAGTCACATAAGTGACGAGTTTATTGTGCGCTCATTCTGACCTGTGTCGGGTGAGAGTGAGGTTCGGTCGGGACCAGCAGTCCGCTATACCATAAAGGCTATGACGTTAATTACATCTCCTACGAGGAGGGAAAACTTTTGATTAATTACCGAGATAGCGGGCCGTCATGGCCAAAATAAGATGCAAAGGATGCATATGACTGGACCATGCAGGATGTTTTAACCTATCATGCAAAGAGGACATGGTTTATTAAATCAGAACCCTCGATACCTGGCAGAGAACCTAGGTCCGAAGACCACCATCACGCATAGCAAGAGCTTCCAGTCGGACATAACCCGGTCCTCGGTTGATGCCATTTTGTATACCGAGGGTCCGCGTAAACGGGCATGCATTAACACGACATTGATGTTTGTTCTAAAGCACGATAAAAAAATCATGAAGATGACTAAATTAGGCTTAAACAAACCTCTTTCATTCATTTTATTGATAATCAAGTTTATTTGGTTCGGTTGGCCGTAACATCATCGAGGTATCCGCTGCCGCAGCTAACCTCAAGGGTTGGTCGCAGCGGTATGTATATATCAACAAATCGAGTGACCGTGATTCCTCCGGCGGCTGGAGGTATAGGGGTTTCCGTCCTGTCTGGGCCAACAGGAAGCCCTCAGCCAATGTCGAAGATCGTAGGAAGATAGATGCTGTCCTTCGATTTTCCCTTGCCAACGCTAACTTTGACCTGGATCTAGAGTTACTTCGGGAGCTGGGGTTGTGTCCCACTTTGCCGTAGGGTACCGATCTTGAATCCTCCTCAGGTTACATTGGTAGCGAAATGTCTTAACCTTGCTTGTTCTGATTCCAAGGGCACCGGAAGTGCCAATGTGGCGCTATGAGGTGGTGTGGCTGCCTCGGTGTGCCCTTGGTCTTGTGGATCGCGTCGAGCTGGGGGCCGGCCAGGTGACGGTTGTTGCTCCTCAAGCTGGAATCACGTTTGCTCCAGGGAGGCTTCAATATCCCATTCCTACGGGTGTTACCCTAGTGAGCTCAGCGGTAGCTTCCACAGCCAACAGCGGCTCCAGTGCTAGGAGGGACGCCTACAAAGGAACTGCTAGTGCCACGGTGGAAGAGTCTATCATGGCTGGTGGCGGTTGAGCTTCATTAACGGTGGAGGAGCTAGCGGCGCTGGACAACCAGCGTCGCACAAGGAAGCGAGGCAGAGTCTCAGCTCCGGCTCGAAATCGGGCCCTGTCGCCAACGTCGCGCGAAGCACCTCCTCCCCCCGAGGTGCCACTGCCACCGCAGGTTGATGAACCCGCGGATCCTGCCCCCGCGGAGGGGTACGATAAGGGAAAGGCTCGCGTGGCCGATGAAGCTATCCACCCTCCGCCGCCGGAGGTCTCCCCGCACGCTCAATTCCTCCTGCCCGATGAAGCCATGGTTGGGTACGCGAGGCTCGCGACGGTAGTGGACTTCATGGAGAAAACCGTCGGGTGGTGTGAACGCTCTGGGGTGATCGACCCTGGGGCCGAGAAGGAGTTGACGGACTTGGCCAGGAAGAGCTTGTGTGCGGTCGCGAGGGCTCTTGGCCTATGGAGGCATCACTTTGGTGGTCTTGCGCGAGAATTGGAGGCTAGTCAGGCCGTGCAGACTAACTTGGCAGCCAACTGTGAGGTGCTCGAGGAGCGTCAGAAGGCAGCTGAGGTTGAGGTCGCCAGGCTCCAGGAACAGCTAAGTCAGCTGGGTCGGGGGCTTGCCGCGGTGGAGCGGGACCGTGACTTCTTTCGTGTTCGGGCTGAGACGGCAGAAGCCTACGAGGCCACACTGAGGGCGCAGGTCCAGGTGGTCGAGGCTCGCGTCGAGGAAGTGAAGACGCAGCTTGCGGAGTTGCAGTCGGTAATGGCTGCTGCCGATGAGAAGGTAGTAGAGAACTTCCGCTCCTCCCCGGCCTACCGGGATGAGCTGACTACTGAGGCTCTGAAATTCTTTGGGTCGGCGCGCGATCATGACTTCCGAGAAGGTTGGGCAGCTGCTGTGGTGGCCACGGCCGGGGCCCTCAATGCCTCAGTACCTTCCCTCCCCCCTCCTTCGTCACCTTACGGCTCTGAGGCTAGCGACGGAGAGGAGGGTGCTGGTGAAGTACAAACCAAGATCGGGGAGCCTGTGCCAGGGCAGAGTGTTGGTGAACGAGCGCCTGCCGTGGAGGAAGGCGTAGCGGACCCTTGAAGGGGTGCCCTCTTATTTCTACTTTTTGTACTTTCCTCGTTCTGGTAGGGCAGTCACCCTCTTGCTTGTACACTTATGATTTTGGAATTGAAACTTTTGGCTTGAATCTTTATCGTGCATTCCTTCCGATTGCAGTGAAATCCCTCGGGGATACGGAACGACATCTTCAAGGATTACCCTGGAGGGGCGCGATTTTCGGGATCCATCACTCCGAATCCTGCGGTTCTTTTGAAAAGGCGGTGGGAGTCCTTTGGTCTTCCGAGATCTTCCTTCCCCCCTATAAATGTCGACTTCCATCCTCGCCTTATAGCACAAAGTTTCAAGGGAGGAAGTCCTATAGGATGTCTTCGGGAGAGTCCAGTACCTCGTCGGATGACGATATTTTGTAGGTTCCTCATCAACCCCTAATCCTCCGGAGGGTGCCTCCGTCGGCTCCGTGGCGGCCGTGATCAGAACTGAGAGCGAATGGTCCCATTTTTGAGGATTACCAAAACGGGTACTTGGATGGCTGGCGGGAGGCGTTGGAGAAGATCAACCGCTTGTACGCTGGCAGGGGAGTCCTACTTCTTGAGCCGGATAGGTTTCATCCTTAAGGGGACGGAAGATGCCCTTGTATTTACCCTCCTTTGCTTCTGAATAACTTCTATCTTGCTGTCTTCTTGTCGCATGGTCGTGACCGCTTTCCTTCATGCTTGTAGATGTGTGACGAGGTATTCCCCCGAGCTAAGGGGAGCGCTTTTCTGCCTGAAGATGTCGGTAGGCAAGGCGGTCGGCTTTGCTTACCAATTTGCAGACTTGGCCAGTGCGCTGAGTCGGCCTCCGTAATGGGTGGGCCTTGTTGCTCCAGTGTCCCCCGTCAACCAGGGGTGGATGGGTCTACCGGTTTTCCCTCCTGGTGCAGACTTCTTCACTGCCTACGTCCCTAGTTGGTCCGCTTCCACGGATCAAAAGAGATGCTAGGTGTGGAGTTTATCCCTTTTCTCGGGCACAGACGGTTTCCTCTGTCGGGCCACTTCCGCAGAACAAGCAGACCGAGGAAAGGTCATCTGTTACCGTCACGAGAGGTTGGGAATGGGGTCATGTCTCCACGGCCTTATTTTCCTGTGTGTCTGCACGATGGCTGCGCGAGAGCAGTTCTCGTACTTTGCCAACTTTGTATTCGACTAAAGGATAAGGTCTCTTGTATTCTGGCAGCTTTGTGTTTTGACTAAAGAATAAAATCACTTTAGCGCAGGCTCGTTTTAATGTGTACCTCTCTGATGGGAGACTCTTGTATGATGTGCTTCTGGTTGCTTTTCTGTGTGCATGTTC